>SJYC01053085.1:0-13140 GCA_006408675.1 Madoqua kirkii | reverse complement strand
AGGCAAGAATACTGGAGTAGGTTGGCATGCTCTCCTCAGGGGATCTTCCCAACCCAGGGATCAAAGCCATGTCTCCTGCATTAGCAGGTGGGTTCTTTACCACTAGCACCACATAGAGTGATTAAAAAATCACTGCTTACCTGTCCTTTAGGATATGATTTATGTTTCAACTTCTTCATGCACTTTCTTGGACTTCATTGTCTCTCCTTTATTAAGTTTTTAAACTACTCATCTCAAACGTGTGACTTGGAATTTATTAATTCCTGCACATATACTGGCCTCATTCTTTTTCAGTGACTTAATCTCAAGATAACTTAGAGTTTTTTAAATGGGATGAACTTTGTATATACTTAATCATTTGTGTTCATGCTAAGTCGCTTCAGTCATGTCCAGCTCTTTGTGACCACATGAATTGTAGCCCGCCAGCTACTCTGTAGGATTCTCCAGGCAAGAATGCTGGAGTGGGTTGCTGTGCCCTTCTCCAGAGGATCTTCCCAACCAAGGATCAAGCCCACATCTCTTACGTCTCCTGCATCCGCAGACAGGCTTTTTACCACTAGCACCATATATTGAGTGCTTTAGTAAGCACCAGGCCAGATTGGTCTATTTTTTCCCCCTTTTCTTTTCTAGTTGATGCTTACTAAATGTATGAAGCACAAAGAGGAATGTATAAGTAGTTATAATGGGCTACCTACCTAAGGAATTCCTGTATAAGAAATGTATGTGTGCTAAGTCGCTTCAGTCATGTTTGACTCTGCACACCCCTATGGACTGTATCAAGGAGACTACATCAAACTTCATTTCCACAAGCATCCCTCGGCTCTCTGGGAGAAATCATCAAGGGGACTGTGAGATTGAAATCAGTCTTTCAACCCTGTATCATATATCCTGCAGTTTTTGGGGGGAGGGGGTCGGAGGTGTGTGTGGCACAAAGAAGACCTGCTCTCTGTGTTTTCTAGGGAGATGGAGAGCTCTGGACACACTCTGTGTCTGACTTGTTGTGACCCCATGGACTGTAGCCCATCAGGCTCCTCTGTCCATGGAATTTTCCAGGCAAGAATACTGGAGTGGGTATCCATTCCTTACTCCAGGGGATCTTCCTGACCCAGGGCTTGGAGGACTTGAGTGTCTCTCTTTGCAGCCTGATTCATTACCCTCTTAGCTACCAGGGGAGCCCCCTGGAAACTTAGGCAACTTTTAAATTAGGGGGAAAAATCCAAACACACATGCTCAGTAATAGAGTAGATAGAACAGTTTTGTATCACTTACATGAATTCTAGCTCAGAAAAAAAAAAAAAAAAAAAAAAAAAGTTCTACATTTCTCAATGGGAAAGACCTTAAAACTGAAACAATAATGCAATCTGTTGAGGAGTAAGTTATCCACATTCTGTCCTAAAGAGTTGCTCATCCTTACATGAAGATCTAAAGACTTTTGAAGGAAAGTTGCTTCTCCCAAGTCCTGAGGATGTAGTCTCCATGGCAGAGGGGGCCCAGAGAGAACTGAGGGTCAAGAATACTCAGAAGAATCGAAGAACCAGTGAGAGCATCAGTGAAGAAGGCATGGTCTTAGGGTCAGTACCTCTGAAACTGCTCCCAGACTAGAATAAAGGAAATGGAAGTAGCTAACACTTTCAGATACTTACTCTCTGAGTACCATCTGTTAATAGCTCTTTGCATATTTTATATTACTTATTTTCTTACAAAGCATCTGATACAGGCACTATCTCCACTTTACAGATTCAGAAACAGAAGCCACAAACCATTACCCAAGCCCATATAGACTTTGGGAAGAATCCAGAATTCTTAAACTAGTCTAGTACACAGAGGACTCCAGCTTCTGGTTCCTGCCCACCTCTCCACACTTACCTTCTTTCACTTTCACCTCAGTGGTAAGCTTCCTGCCTCCTTGCTTCCCTACTTTCACTAATGTTATTTCCCATTACAGGAGCACCTACCTTGCTTCTTGTCCTCCTTCTCCTTGCTTGAAACTAAGAGCAGTTACCTCTTCCTTAAATATTTACTAGCAGACAGGGTTAGCTGCTTCTAAGATCATGTGACACCCATGAATATCTCAAACACAGCCTTTATCTTCACTGAATTGGAATACCAAACTGAGCTGAAAGCAAAAACTCTTGTTTTAATCTTTTTTGTAACATGTACTTGACATGAAGGGGGGGTAGGGGGGGAGCGATTAAAATCGGGATTTAAATCAATGACTCTGTGATTCCAGTGTTTATTCCAAAGAAGATATACTCGTTCATAATAATTATTGCACAATGCAGTGAAATTATTGCACAAAGTTAGTGAAAATCTCCATCAGTAAAGTTTAGGTAAAATGCCGTGGGAATTCCTAAGTGTAGAATTCTCTAGACTAGAAGGAATTTGACCTGTCTTCCTAAAATCCTTCTTTTTCCACAGCTAAATATTTCTTATCCCAAATTGTAGAATTTCTTTGTTATTAACACTCCCTGGACACAGAAAGAATTCATAGGAGCTAGCCAACACCTGTTTTTTAATTGAAGTGCATTTCTTAAAATTTAGTGGTGGAGTCAAAATAATTCATATTTTCTTACACAACATTTTTCCTTTGTTACTTTGTTACTAGAGGCACAAAAATAGATTTGAAATTGGAGGATAATTCTTTACAATGTTATGTTCATTTCTGCTGTACAACAACACAAGTCATAGCTATATATGTATATATATTATGTATAACATATATATAATATATATATCATATAATATATATATCATATATATATCATAATATATATATCATACATTCCCTCTCTCTTGAGCCTTTCTCTGACCTCCCATCCCACTCCTCTAGGTCATCACAGGCGCCAGGCTGGTTCCTTGTGTTACACAATAACTTCCCACTAGTTCTCTGTTTTACACACAGTAGTGCATATATGCCAAGGCTAGTTCTCAATTCATCGTGCCATCTCCTTCTCCTACTGTGTCCACAAGTCCATTCTCTGTGTGTAGTTTTGCATTCTTTAATTGAAGTTTTATGTCAACATTTTGACCAGGTCCCACTTTTATGAAGATTCTGTTCATTAATAATTCATCATGATACTTTTGACCAATGTATTTTGGTATTGCTAAATGATATTTAATAACGGCCATTTCCAATGGATGTTATTTTGATTTTACTGAAACTTCTTGGGTTTAAAAAGACTTTTTTTAGAAAGAAGAGCTAGGAAGAACGATTCAATTCCATGACCACTTTAAGGAATAGATCCACTATTTTTCAAAAGAGGAAGTGGAGAAAGCTTTAAATTAGATCAGGAAATCTTTGGGTTAAATACACACAAAAAAAATCCTGACAGTAAAGTATGTTATGCATGAGGAAAAAAATAATAGACTGGAACTTTCGAGCCTCATTGTCATTAAATGAGCATGCAGATTTGTCTGCTTAGGATAGCTAAATTTAGATAATGTCTGCCAAGAAGTAGATGAGGGGAGACAAAAAGGATGGCATTAGCTGATGACTTCTAGAAGAACCTTTCAAGATTGTTGGAAGGGTTTTCGAATGCTTTAAATGAATACAGTAAAGTAATAAGCTACAAATGTCAAACAGTTCTTCGTTTATCCTCTGAGAAATTTCAGGGATGAAACAAAGGTTACAGAAATTTAACTCCTTACTAGATAGAAAAAAAACTAATAACCTGTATTTTATAGGAAAAAAAAGTCAAAAGAAAGAGTTTAGTATTATGTACCTATCACTGATACAAATAATGACCCTCAGTGAAGTATCCGTAAGGAATCTGCCTACAGTGCAGAAGACCCAGGTTCCATCCCTTGGTTGGAAAGATCCCCTGGAGAAGTAAATGGCAACTCACTCCAGTATTCTTGCCTGGAGAATGCCATGGACAGAAGAATCTGGTGGGATACAGTCCATGAGGTCACAAAGAGTCAGACATGACTGAGCTGCTAACACTTAACACTTAATGATGCCTGTATCCTAGTCCCCAGAACCCTTGAGGATAGAAGGATACTGGAGTAGGTAGCCTATCCCTTCTCCAGAGGATCTTCCTGACCTAGGAATTGAACAGGGGTCTCCTGCATTGCGGACAAATTCTTTACCAAATGAGCTATCAAGGAAGCCCTAACTTAACACTAATGATGTCTATACCCTAGTCCCCAGAACCTTTGAGGATAGTACCTTACATAATGAATGGGATTTTGCAGAGAGAACTAAGGTTACTAATTAACTGATCTTACAAAGAGGGGCTATCGGGATTGCCTGGTTGGTTCCAATGTAATCATAGGGTCACAAAGAGCTGGACATGACTGAAGTGACTTAGCACGCACATGAAAGAGGAAGAGAGAGGACTCAGTATGAAATATAGACAGAAAGGAGAAGCAGGAAAATAATCAGTATGAGAAGTCTTTGGCTCACAGTTGCTGGCTTTGAAGATGGAAGAAGGAGGCCATGAGTCAAAAAATTCAAGTGGCTTTAAACAGCCACCAGTGAAATGGGGATGCTGTTGTTGTTCAGTTGCTCAGCCTTGTCTAACTCTTTGCAACCCCATGGACTGCAGCACACCAGGCTTCCCTGTCCTTCACCATCTCCTGGAGCTTGCTCAAATATTTCCATTGAGTTAGTGATGCCACTGAATGATCACATCCTCTGTTGGCACCTTCTCCTGCTTTCAATCTTTCCCAACATCAGGGTCTTCTCCAGTGAGTCAGCTTTTCGCACCAGGTGGCCAAAGTATTGGAGTTTCAGCTTCAGCATCAGTCCTTCCAAAGAATATTCAGGATTGATTTCCTTTAGGATTGACTGGTTTGATCTTGCTGTGCAAGGAATGCTCAAGAGTCTTCTCCAGTACCACAGTTCAAAAGCATCAATTCTTCAGTGCTAGCCTTCTTTATGGTCCAACTCTCACACTGAAATATGACTACTGGAAAAACCATAGGTTTAACTATATAGACCTTTGTTAGCAAAGTAATCACTCTTATTTTTAATACGTTGTCTAGGTTTCTCATAGATTTGTCATAGATTTTCTTCAAAGGAGCAAACATCTTTTAATTTCATGGCTGTAGTAACTGTCTGCAGTGATTTTGAAGCCCAGAATATAAAATCTTTCACTGCTTCTGTTGTTTCCCCATCTATTTGGCATGCAGTGATGCCATGATCTTAGATTTTGAATGTTGAGTTTTAAGCCAGCTTTTTCATTCTCCTCTTTCACGTTCATCAAGAGACTTTAGTTGATCTTCACTTTCTGGTAAGTGTGGTGTCATCTGCGTACTGAGGTTATTGATA
This sequence comes from Madoqua kirkii, assembly GCA_006408675.1. Taxonomy (NCBI): domain Eukaryota; kingdom Metazoa; phylum Chordata; class Mammalia; order Artiodactyla; family Bovidae; genus Madoqua; species Madoqua kirkii. Next base: position 7,868 of record SJYC01053085.1, on the reverse strand, counting down.
TTTCTCTCAGCAATCTTGATTACAGCTCATGCTTCATCCAGCCTGGCATTTTGCATGATGTACTCTGCATATGAGTTAAATAAGCATGGTGACAATATACAGCCTTGATATACTCCTTTCCCAATTTGAGACCAGTCCATTTTTTTCCATGTCTGGTTCTAACTGTTGCTTCTTGACCTGAGTACAGATTTCTCTGGAGGCTGGTAAGATGGTCTGCTATTCCCATCTCTTGAAGACTTTTCCACAGTTTGTTGTGATCCACACATTGAAAGTAGTCCTCATAGTCAACAAAAAAATCTGAAATGCAGTACTTGAATGCTATCACAAAAAAGACAGAATGATGACCATTTCCAAGGCAAACCGTTCAATATCACAGTAATTCAAGTCTATGTCCCAACTACTAATGCCAAAGAAAGTGAGGTTGAATGGTTCTGTGATGACATGACATACAAGACCTGCTAGAACTAGTACTAAAAAGGTGTCCTTTTCACCGTAGAGGACTATAATACAAAAGTAGAAAATCAAGAGGTACCTGGTGTAACAGGCAAGTTTGGCCTTGGAGTACAAAATGAAGCAGGGAAAAGGCTAACAGAGTTTTGCCAAGAGAATGGTCATAACAGACACCCATTTCCAACAACACAAGAGACAACTCTACACATGGACATCACCAGATGTCACTACTGAAATAAGATAGATTATTTCCATTGAAGCTGAAGATGGAGAATTTGTACACAATCAGCAAAAACATGACTGGAAGCAGACTGTGGCTCAGATCCTGAACTCTGTATTGCAAAATACAAACTTAAAATGAAGAAAGTAGGGAAAACCAACCAGTAGACCATTCAGGTATGATCTAAATCGAATCCCTTACAATTATACAGTGGAAGTCACAAATAGATTCAAGGGATTGGATATGATAGGCAGAGTGCCTGAAGAATTATGGATGGTGGTTCATAACATTGTACATGTTGTGGTGATGAAAAACATCCCCAAGAAGAAGAAATGCAAAAAGGCAAAGTGGCTGTCTGGGGAGGCCTTACAAATAGCTGAGAAAAGAAGACAAGCTAAAGGCAAAGGAGAAAAAGAAATATATGAGCATCTGAATGCAGAGTTCCAAAGAAAAACAAGGAGAGGAAAGAAAGCCTTCCTATGTGATCAATGCAAAGAAATAGAAAAAAACAATAGAATGGGAAAGACTAGAGTTCTCTTCAAGAAGATTAGAGATACTGAGGGAACTTTTCACGCAAAAATGGGCTCAATAAAGGACAGAAATGTGGTATGGACTTAACAGAAGCAGAAGATATTAAGGAATGGTGACAAAAAAACACAGAACTATGCAAAAAAGATTTTAAAGACCAAGATAACCATGATAGTGTGATCCCTCACCTATAGCCAGACATCCTGGAATGTGAAGTCAAGTGGGCCTTAGGAAGCATCACTATGAACAAAGCTAGTGGAAGTGATGGAATTCCAGTGGAGCTGTTTCAAATCCTAAAATATGATGCTGTGAAAGTGCTGCATGCAAAATGACGGCAAATTTGGAAAACTCAGCAGTGGCCACAGGACTGGAAAAGGTCAGTTTTCATTCCAATCCCAAAGAAAGGCAATGCCAAAGAATGATCAAACTACTGCACAATAGCACTCATCTCACATGATAGCAAAATAGTGCTCAAAATTCTCCAAGTGAGAGTTCAACAGTACATGAACTGAGAACTTCCAGATGTTGAATCTGGATTTAGAAAAGGCAGCAGAACCAGAGATCAAATTGCCAACATCCATTGGTTCATAAAAAAAGAAAGAATTCCAGAAACCCACCTATTTCTGATATATTCACTATCCTAAAGACTTTGACTGTGTGGATTATAAAAAAACTGTGGAAAATTCTAGAGATGAGAATACCAGACCACCCTACCTGCCTCTTGAGAAATCTGTACGCAGGTCAAGAAGTAACAGTTAGAACTGGACATGGAAGAACAGACTGGTTCCAAATTGGGAAAGAAGTACATCAAGGCTGTACATTGTCACCCTGCTTATTTAACTTATATGCAGTGTATATCATGCAAAATACTGGACTGGATGAAGCACAAGCTGAAATCAAGATTGCAGGGAGAAATATCAATAACCTCAGATATGCAGATGACACCACCCTTATGGCAGAAAATGAAGAGGAATCAAGAGCCTCTTGATAAAAGTGAAAGAGGAGAATGAAAAAGCTGGCTTAGAACTCAACATTCACATAACTAAGAATATGGCATCTGGTCCCATCACTTCATGGCAAATAGGTGGAGAAACAATGGAAGCAGTGACAGACTTTATTTTCTTGGTGTCCAAAATCACTACAGATGGTGACTGCAAGCCATGAAATTTAAAATGCTTGCTTCTTGGAAGGAAATCAAGGCAAACCTAGATGGCATATTAAAAGGCACAGACATTACTTTACTGAGAAAAGTCTATATAGTCAAAGCTATGTTGTTTCCAGCAGTCATGATGGATGTGAGAGTTGAACCAATAAGAAAGCTGAGCGCTGAAGAATTGATGTGTTTGAATTGTCGTGTTGGAGAAGACTCTTGAGAGTCTCTTGGACTGCCAGGAAAGCAAACCAGTCAATCCTAAAGGAGATCAATCCTGAATATTCACTGGAAGGACCAATGCTGAAGCTGACACTCCAATACTTTGGCCACCTGATGCAAAGAACTGACTCATTTCAAAAGACCCTGATGCTAGGAAAGATTGAAGGCAGGAGGAGAAGTGGACGATGTAGGATGAGATGGTTGGAGGGTATCACCAACTCAATGAACATGAGTCTGAACAAGCTCCAAGGGCTGGTAATGGACAGGGAGCCTGGCATGCTGCAGTCCATGAGGTCGCAAACAGTCAGACATGACTAACTGAACTGAACACAGATAAGGCTTTTGCATAGTTATGAAGCAGAGGTAGATGTTTTTCTGGAATTCTCTTGCTTTCTCTATGGTCCAGTGGATGTTGGCAATTTGATCTCTGGTTCCTCTGCCTTTTCTAAATCCAGCTTGTTCATCTGGAAGTTCTCAGTTCACATACTGTTGAAGCCTAGCCTTGGAGGATTTGAAGCATGACCTTGCTAGCATGTGAAATGAGTTCAACTGTGCCATAGTTTGAAAATTCTTTAGCACTGCCCTTCTTTGGTATTGAAATGAAAACTGACCTGTTCCAGTCCTGTGGCCACTGCTGGCATATTGAGCACAATAATTTCATCATCTTTTAAAATTTGAAATAGCTCAACTGAATTCCATCACTTCCACTTATTTTGTTCATAGTGATGCTTCGTAAGGCCAACTTGACTTCACACTCCAAGGTATCTAGCTCTAGGTGAGTGATCACACCATTGTGTTTATATCGGTTGTGAAGATCTTTTTTTGTGTAGTTCTTCTGTGTATTCTTGTCATTTCTTCTTAATATCTTCTGCTTCTGTTAGGTCTCTACCATTTCTGCCATTTATTGTGCCCATCTTTGCATGAAATGTTCCCTTGGTATCTCTAATTTTCTTGAAGAGCTCTGTATTTTATTCTATTGTTTTCAAAACATTCTATTGTTTTCCTCTATTTTTTTGCATTGTTCACTTAGGAAGCCTTTTTAAAAAAATTTGTCCTTTGGAACTCTGCATTCAGGTGGGTATATCTTTCTTTTTATACTTTGCCTTTTGCTTCTCTTCTTTTCTCTCTCTTTATAATGCCTCTTCAGACAATCATTTTTCTTTTTGCATTTCTTTTTCCTGAGAATGGCATTGATAACTGCCTCCTGTACAGTGTTATGAACCTCTGTCCATAGATTTTCATGCACTCTGCCTATCAGATCTAATCCTTTGAATCTATTTTCTTTTCCACTGTATATCATAAGGTATATGATTTAGGTTATACCTGTGTGGCATAGTGGTTTTCTCTACTTTCTTCAATGTAAATCTGAATTTTGCAATAAAGATTTTATATCTGAGCCACAGTCAGCTCCTGGTTTTGTTGTTGTTGACTTTATAGAGCTTCTCCATCTTCAGCTGCAGAGAATATAACCAGTCTGAGTTTGGTATTGATCATCTGGTGATGTCCATTTGTAGAGTCGTCTTTGTGTTGTGGAAGAGGGTGTTTGTTATGAGCAGTGCATTCTCTCTGAAAAACTCAGTCCTGAGTTGAAATAGAATGAAATAGAAATGAAATAGAATTCTGCCAACAACCTGAATGAGCAAGGAAATGGATTCTGTCTAGAGATTCAAGATAGAAATGTGACTCTGCCACACCTTGAGGAGATCCCTTGAGCCTTCTGACCTACAGACTATAAGGTCATCAACGTGGGGATTTTTAGGTGCTAAATTTGTGCAATTTTTTATTGGGCAGCATTGAAAGCTAACACTCAACCTGTTATACAACAACATGTAAGTATTCGTAATTCATGGCACAATGAATATTCTCATGAGAGTACCATACTGTTAGTTTTATGATTTATAAAAGATAGCTCAAAATATTAAGTGAAAATATAAATTTTCTCCTCCTGCCCAAGAGAATGCAGCCTCTGAAGAACCACAGAGCCATGGAAATGGCATAAGTGCTGCCAATTGTTCCAAAGTCAGGAGACAGTTGTCTGAATTCAGGGCCCCATATGGTGACACAGAGTCATCTGGGCTGATGGATGTCAGGATTCTAAGTGTTAGCAGAATAGAATGGGGAGGGGGGAAAATGATGATTCCTTTCTGGGATGGTGCAGCATAATTTGAAATACCCATTTGATATGTGCACCCCTTATCAAAGCAGAGAGAGCTTGTACAAATACCCACCTTTCAGGCATGTTTCTGATCTCCAAGAGCTGCTGAGAGCATTCGGCCAGAAATGATATCAGGGCAGGTTTTCTCACATACTTTCCACTTAGACGTGGCTGCCTTTACCCCCGCTCTGGCTGCCCTTATTGCCTTCATCATTTTGAGATGCCACTTATTCTCCTGTCATGCCGCTTCCGTTCTGACTCATTCACTGGGAAGAATAAAGACAGCGCTAGACAGGGTGGCATGGAGGATGTGCCAGATGCACACGTCAACCGGTTTCAGCTGGAAGATGTGCGTCACTCTCTGGGTTCAGATGTGCTATCTGTGCACTTACCAGGATGGCAAATGCCAGAGGTGCTTTCTGTGCCTTAGGGTCAATATAAATGCAGCGTTAGCCGTCTGGCTCTATACTTTCCACACTTCATCACTGACATTTTCCCAAAGGGAAGCAGCAGCTGAAAAACCCAAGACACCAACTCTTGAACAATAAGCTTTACATAAACAGCTAAGTTGCAGAATTAACAACCTAAGTTATTTGCTGTAGAAATTTCATCTGAACGTGAAAAACAAGAAAGAATTTCTTATGGTTGCTGATATTACTACTTTCCTTTCTAATTACCTCAGTAATCTATGTTTCCAAAAAGATGCAGCACAGAGAAGCAGTCCACTCGAAACAAACCTCACATAATTATTTCTGGCACAAAAAGGTACATATTGATCAGGAAAGAAAGTGGATAAATTGTTCTTCACTGTAGCATAATTTGCATATGGTGAAACTAGTTTTATTTACTGTGCTGCTGCTGCAGCTGCTAAGTCGCTTCAGGTGTGTCTGACTCTATGCGACCCCATAGATGGCAGCCCATCAGGATCCCCCATCCCTGGGATTCTCCAGGCAAGAACACTGGAGTGGTTGCCATTTCCTTCTCCAATGCATGAAAATGCAAAGCGAAAGTCGCTCAGTCATGCCCAACTCTTTGTGACCTCATGGACTGCAGCCCACCAGGCTCCTCAGTCCGTGGGATTTTCCAGGCAAGAGTACTGGAGTGAGGTGCCATTGCCTTCTCCATTATTTACTGTACTCCTGCTCAAAATATCATTCTGCTGTAACATGAAAGCTAGTGTATGTAGGGTATTTTCTGATAGCTTAGATTCTATTACAAATCTATTTTAATACTCTTTTACTTCAATCCCTTTAAACTCAGTACTTTAAAGGGATTTTCTGTATTGCAATATGATGATAAGCACATGAAATATTATATTAAAATGACAGAGGTTAACAATGGTTAAAATGTAGATGGGAATGTTATATGTATGCTAAGTTGCTTCAGTCATGTCCAACTCTTTCATGACTCTATGGACCGTAGCCTGCTAGGCTCCTCTGCCCATGTGATTCTCCAGGCAAGAATACTGGAGTGGATTGCCATTTCCTCCCCCAAGGGAGCTTCCCAACTCAGGGATCAAACCCGAGTCTCTTAGATCTCCTGCACTGGTGGGCAGGTTCTTTACCACTAGGGCCACATGAATGTTATATACCCACTTAAGAGAGAGGGTAGAAGTCAGGGTTTATTGAAATCATTTTGGCCATCATATTGAGAAAATTAAGAATAAAATAAAAAAGATGAGGATTGGACAGAAGGAAAAGTAAGCATTTTTGGACAATAGTGATAAAATCCCTGGATCCAGTCATTCTTGGACACAGGCCTTGACTTAAAATAGTTGGTACCCCCACTACAAAAATCACAGCACTGAGTGCTTAGGAGTTTGCAGCAAGATGTTCATTAGCCCCAGAGTTTAGGAACGAGAACATGGATGTGTAAAACATGACCATTTCATGTGTCAGGGTGCCTCATCACACACAGACTTATGTAAACAAAGTGTGTTAAAATGATTTCAGGAAGAGGGAGTACATCTGCAGTTGGAGATGTGAATAAAAGGTGAATGATCAGCATTGCATGGTCTCTACAGTGGTTGGTATGATGCAAGTGAATAGAGGGAAAATATTTTTTTAATTTATGCTTCTGTTGGATCTTAACTAGGAGGCATCATATCTTATAAGTTGGGGTTTTTTTGCTAAAATCATTACCAAAAAAAACCACATCTAATAAAAAGTTTTCTTTTCAAAATATTACTGTTTTCAAAAAAAAGTTACTAATATATGTGACTAATGGTTTTAGAAAGATTAAGACTTCCCACATTTTTCTTGTGCTGTTAAATCTCATGCCCTTATTCTTCCATTTATAAAGCTGTCTGCTCTGCAAGACTTTTCTCTGCTTATTCATCTCCTCACAAAAGGTCCAAAGCAGGACCCAAGCCCAGTGATCTCTTCCTTGTTCTCCCTTCAAGGAGGGAATTCATCTCAGGTCTTCCAGTGAACCCTTGCTCTAAAGGAGCTGAACTCAGCATTCAGTTATGCTGAAAGACCTTTTATGATATTGCTATTAGTTTAGGACCTGTGTCTCTCTCTTGCCATGAAGTGTAGAAGCATGTTAAGCTTCTCTATTCACTGTAGCTCTTGGGTACATGCAAGGCACACTCCACACCCTGGAATACCTGACCTAGTCTTTTCTAGTGAAGGTACAGACAATATGAAAGAAAAGAATGCATCATTGAGAATGGTATCACTGAGATGTTTGGAAACGTGTAAACCCAGACTGATTAAGAAAGAAAAATAAGAACTAGAAAGCTGTATTCATGGATTTTTAGCAGGATCCAGAGGATTCCAAAAATAAAATTCTTATAAATCCTTGATTGTCCTTGGGATAAAAAGATACATAAATTGTGCTAAAAATAGTATGTGCCTATGTGCCTATGCTCATGAATTCCCAAATAAAAAATAAGAAGCAAAAATAGGTGATACTGACTTGCCCTAATTAACTAATCTGGTAAGTTTAATTGATTTGATATTCTACTAATAATTAATTTTACCTGTGATTTTAAATCAGAAAATAAAATAGCAATTTTGATTATTGTGCTTCTATTAATTGGAAAATAATTGGTATTATAAGTAGAGCTATAGACATTTAAATTAAAAATACCAGTTTCTAAACAAATTCATTAATCATAAATTTAAATTTAATAAGATTGA
>SJYC01053080.1:0-13273 GCA_006408675.1 Madoqua kirkii | reverse complement strand
GTTGGCAAAGTAATGTCTCTGCTTTTTAATATGCTTTCTAGGTTGGTCATAACTTTCTTCCCAAGGAGTAAACATCTTTTAATTTCATGGCTGCAATCACCATCTGCAGTGATTTTGGAGCCCCCCAAAATAAAGTCTGACACTGTTTCCACTGTTTCCCATCTATTTCCCATGAAGTGATGGGACCAGATACCATGATCTTTATTTTCTGAATGTTGAGCTTTAAGCCAACTTTTTCACTCTCTTCTTTCACTTTCAGCAAGAGGCTTTTTAGTTCCTCTTCACTTTCTGCCATAAGGGTGGTGTCATCTGCATATCTGAGGTTCTTGATATTTCTCCCAGCAATCTTGATTTCAGCTTGTGCTTCTTCCAGCCCAGCATTTCTCATGGTGTACTCTGCATATAAGTTAAATAAGCAGGGTGACAATATCCAGCCTTGACGTACTCCTTTTCCTATTTGGAACCAGTCTGTTGTTCCATGTCCAGTTCTAACTCTTGCTTCCTGACCTACATAGAGGTTTCTGAAGAAGCCAGTCAGATGGCCTGGTATTCCCATCTCTTGAAGAATTTTCCACAATGTGTTGTAATCCACACAGTCAAAGGCTTTGGCATAGTCAAGAAAGCAGAAATAGGTGTTTTTCTGGAACTCTTGCCTTTTCCATGATTCAGCGGATGTTGGCAATTTGATCTCTGGTTCCTCTGCCTTTCTAAAGCCAGCTTAAACATCTGGAAGTTCACGGTTCACATATTACTGAAGCCTGGCTTGGTGAATTTTGAGCAATATTTTACTAGTGTGTGAGATGAGTGCAACTGTGCGGTAGTTTGAGCATTCTTTGGCATTGCCTTTCTTTGGGATTGGAATGAAAACTGACCTTTCCAGTCCTATGGCCACTGCTGAATTTTCCCCAATTTTCTGGCGTATTGAGTGCAGCACTTTCACAGTATCATCTTTCAGGATGTGAAATAGCTCAACTGGTATTCTGTCGCCTCCATTAGCTTTGTTCATAGTGATGCTTCATAAAGCCCACTTGACTCTGCATTCCAGGATGTCTGGCTCTAGATGAGTGATCATACCATATGATTATCTTGGTCATGAAGATCTTCTAATGCAGAATATTAAATATGAAGAAAACATCAAGGTCATGAAGTAAATCCCCCTCTTTGAGAAATGAGGAAACTAAGTCCTAATTCCGTGTTGATAAAGAGTTTACATGTTCATGTATCTACCCAGAATAATTTCTCAGTCTCTTTGAAGCTAAGCTCCATGTATCTAAGCTATGTAAATGGAATGAAAACAGAACTATATTTTGGTTGCCTCTAGAAATCTTCCCAAAGGAACAGTTGGAATGTTTCTTTTACCTTTGCCCTCTTCTTAATTTTTTCCTTTTTTGCAGTAAGAACTTGAAGGTCGCCCGTTTAGGCAAAAAGAATGAAGCTTGTAGCCCAGAAAGAGAAGACAAAGGGAAATAAACTGCTTAAACTGGTGCTATTTTTCTTTCACTCACAGATAAACCTAATTCAACTAGCACACAAGTACATTGTCAGGAAATAAACATAAATCTCTTCTCCTTGTACCCTACCACAATCTACATTTTTACAGTCAAGAACATGGACATAAAATAGAGAAATTTTCCTCAAAGGCAAACTGTGGGAAGCTCAGCTGGCTCAGTGGTAAAGAATCCACCTTCAATGCAGGAGATGCAGGTTCAATTCCTGGGTCAGAAAGATCCTCTAGAGAAGGAAATGGCAACCTATTCCAGTATTCTTGCCTGGGAAATCTCATGGACAGAGAAGTCTGGTGGGCTCCATGGGGCTCCAAAGAAGTCCATGAGGTCACAAAAGAGTCGGACATGACTGAGTGACTAAACAACAACAACAAACACCAGCCAGTAAAATGTGTGCCTTGTGAACAGTTTAGTGAATTGTGAAAGTAAAAGTAAATAAGAGTATCTATAGCTTTGTACCTGAAGGTTTTTTTCATTTTAATTTTTACCAACTTCATTGAGAAACAATTCATGTAAAGTCAATTGAAGATTTTTAAAGTATATAGTTTAATATGGTTTGATATATGTGTACACCAGGGTGGAAACCACAGTGAGCTGAGTGTGGCACTCATCTCGGGTGCATTATTTAAGGGAGAACAAAAACAGTTATTAAGATAAATAATATTTTTTAAAAGTTAAAAATGCACATGCTATACTTGTGTGCAATCCACATCCTTTTTAAAATAAAGTTTTATTGGGACCAGAGCTTGGAGTAGAGTGTGGTGAGTGAGATAGGGTCCAGAAGGTTTTTTTCATTTTAATTTTTACCAACTTCATTGAGAAACAATTCATGTAAAGTCAATTGAAGATTTTTAAAGTATATAGTTTAATATGGTTTGATATATGTGTACACCAGGGTGGAAACCACAGTGAGCTGAGTGTGGCACTCATCTCGGGTGCATTATTTAAGGGAGAACAAAAACAGTTATTAAGATAAATAATATTTTTTAAAAGTTAAAAATGCACATGCTATACTTGTGTGCAATCCACATCCTTTTTAAAATAAAGTTTTATTGGGACCAGAGCTTGGAGTAGAGTGTGGTGAGTGAGATAGGGTCCTATAAGTGTGGTCAGATCTTTTCTTCATTTAAAATTTTGATGTTTTGATCATTGTGTTTAAAAAATAATTTGAATGTTTAAAAATATTGCACTGAATATTTTTTATCTTGATTAGTGAGTGTTTACCTTCTCCCTACATCCCCTTCTGACATTTTACCAAGTACTGAGTGCAGTACTAAGGAGAATTTACACTGCCTTAAGAGAAGGCTTGTACTGGGAATCATCATAGCCAGCTTTGTTTCTGACTAACTTAGGGGAAGTTGTTTCCACAACATTGTGCAAAATGTTTTCCTGGGATTACATGCTATTTATCACTGGAAGAAATTGTTTTTTAGTAAGATGTGTCAGAAAATGATTTCAGTCTTAAACTGATATTTATTAGAAGAACTTAGGCAGAAAATAGACTGGAATTTGTACCAAACCACATGTAGCCAAATCATTAATTAGAATTCCATTTTGGAGTTTTAGAAAGTATTAATTTTAAAATGTGCTTGTATAACCAACATAAAACCAAGCTAGGTAAGGCAAGAACAATGTAATCAGGAAATATCTGACTTAAGATATATGTATAAATAGTTATGAATATATATTAAAAATGCACAGATTTAGAGGGACTCCCTGACTCAGAATCATGAAGAATCATGTTTCTGAAATTCTTGGGCTGTTACTCATTTTCAAAAAGGTGTATGCAAAAAATAAGAAATGTTAAGTTTGAATTATACTTTTATAATAAATACTATATTTACTTTAAACATCATCATCTTGACTGTTAAATATTGGTTCAAAGAAGCTTAGCACTATGGAGATCTTCTGTTTCTGGAATAAATGTGTTGAGAAGAATATAAAGATGAGAATATATTCCATTAATGTCTTATTTCCTTAAATACAATACATCATTTAACTTTGTATCTGTAACCTGTGTATTGAACTCTTTATTCACTTGTTTGTGTATTTAATGTATTCACTAGTGTTATTTAAGAATGAAATTGAGTAATAGTGGGGTAGATAGTTGGGGATGTCAGTTTCAGGATTTTGCCACTGATTTGGTCCTGTTTCACTCTTCCCTTCTCTTTTTATCTACCTCTCCCCCTTTCCGTTTGCATTATTTGGTAGAGGAAAGCATTCAAAACAGAACAGAAAATAGGACAGAGGAACTATGTTGTCTTGATGTTGGCTGCCATCTCATTTTCTTTTCCAAGAGTTAGTCTCCTGCCAGTAGTCATCACTGAACCTATATCAATAGTAAGTATGTCACATGTGATTTACTGTTATTCTACCTGCTAACCAATGAAACAGTAGAAAAGTGGAAACAAATACTGTCCTACCAGCCAGAATGAATCATCACTCACTGGCAGGTGGAGTTGACTGCCTGCCCAGTTCTATGCATGCTCTGAAGATAACTACCCCCGAGGGATCATATTCTCTCAGCTACAGTTTAGTGAGCCGCAGTCAGAGGGTGGAGAGGTACCTGGAACAATGCAATTGCCTTGCACTGAGATAAGCCTTCTCCATTAGATGTTTAAAAAAAGAAAAAAGAAAAGATATTCCTTCCTTGTCCACCTCCCCCGTCCGCCCACCCCCCCAGCACACACACACACACACACACACACACACACACACACTCTAAACTAAAGTGTGGTTGCCATGAGGCTTGTCCTGGAAGCATTTCTTATCTTTTGGCTACCAATTTTTGATTCATTGCTTACCTGATCATGTTGCATATATTAATATTTACCTGCATCTTCCTTAGAGTTATTTGCATTTCTAGACGAAGGCTCTAACCAAGGTGTCCTCATTCTCTGAAGACTGGAATGAGTACGCATGAGTTCTCATTAGGATTTTGGTGAGTACTAGAGAACTCCTGGATCTTTAGAAAGGTAATGACCCTGACAAGGCAAGACAATATGACTACTTCCAGAAATGTCCCTCATTGTAGCCAGAGAATATTTGACACTTTGGAAGAGAGAGGCATAATAACTGTCGATAATGGGAATAAAGTTAACATAGAAAATCAGTCATCTATAATTACACAAACAATAGTGAGATGATATAATGGGGAAGAAAACCACACTTACAATGGCTGTGCATGCATGCGTGCTCAGTCGCTTCAGTCATGTCCAACTCTTTGCGACCCTATGGACTGTAAGCGCCAGGTTCCTCTGTCTATTGGATTCTCCAGGTCAGAATACTGGAACGGGGTGCCTTTTCCTTCTGTAAGGGATCCTCCCAAACTAGGGGTTAAACCTGCATCTCTTATATCTCCTGCATTGGCAGGCAAGGTCTTTACCACTAGTGCCATTATAATATGAGATAAATTACTTTTGAATAATCTTAAGAAATATGCAAAATCCACAAGAAGAAAACTTTAAAACACTCATGAAAACCACAAAAGTAAGGTTCATCAAAAGAGTACATCTGTTTTAACATTATAAATTTATCATGCATACTTTTATCTTTTTAGATAATATATGAATTTAATGTAATTGTATTTAAAATACCACTAAGTTATTTTTTTTTCTGGATTAGACAACTTGACTCTAAAGTTTGTATTGAATAATAAAGATACAATATTTACTTTAAAAAATCTTGAAGCAGGAGATTAATTGCAAGTGGCTGGTTTAATAGTTATTAAAATTTTCTCCAAAGCTTCTGTACTTATAGTGTGTCAGAAATGGCCCCACATCCACATGGAAATTTAGTACATGATAAATGTGGAATGTTTAGGCAATCGCAAAAAGGTAGAATTTTACTTTTCTGGGTGCCCTGCAAGGTATGTGGGGATCTTAGTTTCCCCAAATCATTGCTTCTGTAGTGGAAGCACAGACTCTGACCACTGGACCACAAGGGAAGTGCCACAAAAATGTGGAATTTTAATAAAAGATGTTGGAACAAATAATCATGGAAAAAAATTAAACTTGAACTCATAGTTCAAAAAATTAAACATTAAGATAAACTACAGAAGAACTAGAAAACAACATGCAAATTACTTTATATTCTGGAGATAGGGAATGTCTTTCTAACTATTATCCAACCTCAGAATCAGAAAAAAGAAAGTGGGGTAAATTCAATTACCTTTAAAATACACTTCTGCAGGCCTCTCCAAACTCCAAACAAAAGCTACATCAAATAATTCTGAAGACAAAAGGTAAACTGGAAAGAAATAAGTGAAATATATATCATAGAAAAAGAACTAATAATGTTAGCAAGTAAGCTTTTAAAAATTGATGCTAAAAAGGCTAAATAGAAACGTTGGAAAAGGGAGCATAAGACTCAAAGAGATAGTCTACAAAAATTCTGTACAGAAGAATATATATAAATAAATATCCAGAAGTAAAGAGAGAACCTAAAATATATTTAAAGAAAATTTTTTCTGACTTTAATATAAATTATCAAGCCACAGATGCAAGAAATACAATAAAGCTCAAGTAGGATAAACACCAAGAAAACCGCACTAAAGTCCATCATGGAAAATTCTGAAAATTAGTGACAAGGAGAAAATGTAAAAGCAGCAAGAGTGTGGAGTGGGGCAAGGAGCATATTACACGTTGCTGTGGCCTGAATATGTCCTCTTCAAATTCATGTTATAGTTCTAACCCCCAGTGCCTTAAAATGTGATTGTAGAAGAAGTTAGGGCATTTAAGGGAGTAAAATAAAGTTAAATGAGGTCAAACTGATGGGCCCTAATACAATTTGGTTGATGTCCTTACAAAGAGGAAACTTGGACACACAAATGGATATCAGGGATGTGAATACACAGAGGAAAGACCAGGCAAGGACACGGTGGTTACCTGCAAACCAAGAAAGAGTCCGGAAAAGAAACCAACCTGCCTACACATTGATTGTGGATGTCTAACTGCCAGAACTGTGAAAAATAAATTACTTGTATTTAAGTAATCCAGTCTGTGGTATTTTGTTATGGCCACTCTAGCAAAATAATATAGGCATGAACAGAGAAATAAGGAATGACCCCAGATCAGCTCTTCGTATCTGTTAATATAGACAGGCACATCTCCTATGTTGCGACTAATGTAGAGCCTTCTAGGAGCATGCAAAGAGAGGGAGATATCTCATTGGTGGACCTCGTGTACTGTATTAAAGATCTTATAATAATCTTGTAACTCTTGTTCAGCACCTGCCAAAGTATGATCCTAAAAACTGAATTATATAGAATGTGACTAACTTTCTTTTGAAAATAGGAGCTTTAGAAAATACTGTGATTATTGTTACCTTCATTGTTTTTATTTATTTTTATTGAAATATGGTTGATGTACCATATTATGTGAGTATCAGGTGTACTATATAATGATTTGACATTTGCATACATTATGAGACGATCACCATGATAAGTCTAGTAACCATCTGTCTCCATACAAAGTTATTATATTATTGAGCACATTTTCTTAGGCTATATATTACATCCCCATTGTTTACTTATTTTATACCTGGAGGTTTATGCCCATTAATCCCTTTCACCTATTTCACCCACCTTTACTGTGCCCCCCTCCCCCCTCACACACATCTGTGGCAACTACTCATTTGTTCTCTGTACCTATGAGTCTGTTTTTGTTTTGGGTAAACCAAATACTTTTCTTGTCTCAGGAAAAATGTATCTACCAAACACTGTAAGTAATGTGCAATGAATTTTCACCAAATTACCTAAAATCAAACAATTGAATTAATCCGTTTGGACCTGACATGTTCACTGATAATATCTGAAAAGTGCAGGAAGGTTGACCAAAAAGTTAGTTCAGGCCAAAAGTTAGTTCAAACTTTTTGGCTAACACAATATTTTCCTCCAAAACATGTTTGAATTACACTGATCTAATCAAAGGATATGTTTAACTCAGCAAATTAATCATTTGAAATGTCAGTAATTTTTAAATTTGTTTTTTGTTGAAGCATAATTGATTTCCAGAATTTTGTTGTTTTCTGTCAAACCTCAACATGAATCAGCCATGGGGATACATAAATCCCCTCCCCTTTGAACCTGCCTCCCATCTCCCTCCCCATCCCACCCCTCCAGGTTGATACAGAGCCTCTGTTTGAGTTTCCTGAGCCATACAGTAAATTCCCACTGGCGATCTATTTTACATATGGTAGTGGAAGTTTCCATGTCACTCTCTCCACACATCTCACCCTCGCTTCCCCTCTCCCCATGTCCATAAGTCTATTCTCTATATCTGTTTCTCCATTGTTGCCCTGTAAGTAAATTCTTCAGTATCAGTTTTCTAGATTCCATATATATGCGTTAGAATACGATATTGATCTTTCATTTTCTGACTTAATTCACTCTCAATAATAGGTTCTAACTTCATCCACCTCATTAGAACTGACTCAAATGCATTCATTTTTATGGTTGAGTAATATTCCATTGTGTGTATGTACCACAAATTCTTTATCCATTCAGCTATTGATGGACACCTAGTTTGCTTCCATATTCTAGCTATTGTAAATAGTGCTACAATGAAAAGTGGGATACATGTATCTTTTTCAATTTTGGTTTTCTCAGGGTATATGCTTAGGAGTGGGATTGCTGGGTCATATGGTGGTTTAATGCCAATTTTTTTAAGGAATACCGTCTTCCATACTGGCTGTATCAATTTACATTCCCAAGAAGCAGTGCAAGAGCATTCCCTTTTCTCCACACCCTCTCTAGCATTTATTCTTTGTAGAGTTTGTGATGATAGCCATTCTGATTGGTGTGAAGTGATATCTCATTGTAGGTTTGATTTGTATTTCTCAGATAATGAGTGATGTTGAGAATCTTTTCATGAGTTTGTTAGCCATCTATATATCTTCTTTGGAGAAATGTCTGTTTAGGTCTTTTCCCACTTTTTGATTGGGGTGTTTGTTTTTCTGATATTGAGCTGTGTATGTGCTGCTTGCATATTTTAGAAATTAATCCTTTGTCAGTTGTTTCATTTGCTATTATTTTCTGCCATTCTGAGGGTTGTCTTTTCACCATGCTTAGCTATGCAAAAACTTTTAAGTTTAATCAGGTCCCACTTGCTTACTTTTGTTTTTATTTCCATTACTCTAGGAGGTGGGTCATAGAGGATCTTGTTTTGATTTATGTCATCAAGTGTTCTGCCTGTGTTTTCCTCTAAGTTTTATAGTTTCTGGTCTTACAGTTAGGTCTTTAATCTATTTAGAGTTTATCTTTGTGTGTGGTGTTATGAAGTGTTCTAATTTCATTATTTTAGAGGTAGCTGTACAGTTTTCCCAACACCATTTACTGAAGAGGCTATCTTTACCCCATTGTATATTCTTGTCTCCTTAGTGAAAAAGAAGGTATCTATAGGTGCATGGGTTTATTTCTTGGCTTTCTGTCTTGTTCCATTGTTCTATATTTCGGTTTTTGTGCCAGGACTGTCTTGATGACTGTAGCTTTGTAGTATAATCTGAAGTCAGGAAGCTTTATTCCTCCCACTCCATTCTTCTTCCTCAAGACTGCTTTGGCTATTCGAGGTCTTTCATGTTTCCATATGAATTGTGAAATTTTCTGTTCTAGTTCTGTGAAAAATTACATTTGTAATTTGATAGGGATCGCATTGAATCTGTAGATTGCATTTGCTGGTATAGTCATTTTCACAATATTGATTCTTCCTACCCAGGAAGAACATGGAATAGCTCTCCATCGATTATGTGATCTTTGATTTCCTTCATCATGGTCTTATTATTTTCTGTATACAGTTCTTTTGTCTCTTTAGGTAAGTTTATTCTTTTAATATTTAATTCTTTTTGTTGCAATGGTGAATGGGATTGATTCCTTAGTTTCCCTTTCTGATTTTTCATTGTTAGTAGATAGAAATGGAAGTGATTTCTGTGTATTGATTTTGTATCCTGCAACTTTGCTAAATTCATTAATTAGCTCTAGTAATGTTCTGATTTGGGCTTCCCTGGTGGCTCAGAGGGTAAAGCGTCTGCCTACAATGCAGGAGACCTGGGTTTGATGCCTGGGTCAGGAAGATCCCCTGGAGAAGGATCTTTAGAGTTTTCTATATATAGTATCATGTCATCTGCAAGCATTGAGAGCTTTAATTCTTCCTTTCTGATCTAGATTTCCTTTTATTTCTTTTCCTTCTCTGATTGCTGTAGCTAAGACTTCCAGAACTATGTTGAATAACAGTGGGGAAAGTGGACACCCTTGTCTTGCTCCTGATCTTAGGGGGAATGCTTTCAGTTGTTCACCATTGAAAATAATGTTTGCTGTAGGCTTATCATATATGGCCTTCACTATGTTGAGGTAGGGTCCTTCTAAGCCCATTTTTTTTTGAAGTGTTTTTATCATAAATGGGAGCTGAATTTTTGTCAAAGGCTTTTTCTGCATCTATTGAGATTATCATATGGTTTCTAACCTTTCAATTAGTTAATATGATGTGTCAGATTGATTGATTTGCATGTATTGAAGAATCCTTGCATCCCTGGAATAAACCCAACTTGATCATGGTGTATGAGCTTTTTGATATGTTGCTGAATTCTGTTTGCTAAAAATTTTGTTGAGGATTTTTGCATCTATGCTCATCAGTGATATTGGCCTATAATTTGTGTGTGTGTGTGTTTTCTTTGACTGGTTTTGGTATCAGAGTGATGATGGTGGCCTTATAGAATGAGTTTGGAAATATTCCTTCCTCTGCAATTTTTTGAAAGAGTTTTAGAAGGATAGGCATTAGCTCTTCTCCAAATGTTTGATAGAATTCTCCTGTGAAGCCGTCTGGTGCTGGGCTTTTGTTTTTTGGGAGATTTTTGATCACAGCTTCAATTTCAGTGCTTGTAATTGGGATGTTCATAATTTCTGTTTCTTCCTGGTTCAGTCTTGGAAGACTGAACTTTCAGAGTCTGTCCATTTCTTCCAGGTTATCCTTTTTATTGCTACATAGTTGTTCATAATAGTCTCTCATAATCTTGTGTATTTCTGCATTGTCTCCTTTTTCATTTCTAATTTTGTTGATTTGTTTCTCCTCTTTTTTTCTTGATCAGTCTGCCTAAACATTTGTCAATTTTGTTTATCTTCTTGAAGAACCAGCTTTTAGTTTTATTAATCTTTACTATTGTTTCACTCATTTCTTTTACATTTATTTCTGCCGAGATGTTTATGATTTCTGTCCTTCTACTAATTTGTTTTTTTTTTCTTTACTTCTTTTTCCAGCTGTTTAAGTGTAAAGTTAGGCTGTCTACTTGATGTTTTTCTTGTTTCTTGAGGCAGGATTATATTGCTATGAACTGTCCTCTTAGAACTCTTTTTGCTGCATCCCATAGGTTTTGAGTTGTCCTGGTTTTATTGTTAGTTTCTAGGAATTTTTGAATTTCCCTTTTGATTTCTTCCATAACATATTGTTTAATCTCCATGTGTTTGTGTTTCTTGCAGTTTTATTCTTGTAGTTGATATCTCATTTTGTAGCACTGTGGTCAGAGAAGATACAATTGATTGATAGGATTTCAATTTTCTTAAATTTACTGATGTCTGATTTGTGACCTAATATGTGGTCTATCCTGGAGAATGTTTCATGTACACTTGTTTATTCTGCATTTGGATGGAATGTCCTAAAGATATCAATGAGATCCATCTCATCTCATGTATCATATTAGACTTGTGTTTCCTTATTAATTTTCTGTTTTGATGATATGTACATTGGTGTGATTGGGGTGCTACAGTCTCCTACTATTTTGTATTACTGTCAATTTCTCCTTTTATGTCTGTTTTATGTATTGAGGTGCTCCTTTGTTTGGTCCATAGATATTTACAATTGCTATGTCTTCCTCTTGGATTGATCCCTTGATCATTATGTAGTGTCCTTCCTTATTTCTTGTAACCTTCCTTATTTTAAGGTCTATTTTGTCTGATATAAGGATTGCTACTCCAGCTTTATTTTGCTTCCCATTTGCATCGAATATATTTTTCCATCTTCTCACTTTCAGTCTATATGTATCTTTAGGTCTGAAGTGGGTTTCTTGAAGACAGCGTATATATGGGTCTTGTTTTTTTTATCCATTCAGCCAGTCTGCATCTTTTGGGTTGACGCATTTAATCCATTTACATTTAAAGTAACTATGATATATATGTTCCCCTTTCCATTTTCTTAATTGTTTGGGGTTGATTTTTAAGACCTTTCTTCTTCTTTTGTATTTCTTGACTATATAAGTCCCTTTAACATTTGTTGTAAATCTGCTTTGGTGGTGCTGAATTCTCTTACCTTTTGCTTGCCATGAAATCTTTTCATTTCTCTAACGGTTTTGAATGAGATCCTTGCTGGGTATCGTAATCTTGGTTATAGATTTTTCCCTTTCAGTACTTTAAATATATTCTGCCATTTCTTCTGGCCTACAGAGTTTCTGCTGAAAGATCAGCTGTTAAGTGTATGGGGTTTCCCTTCTATGTTACTTGTTGCTTCTCCCTGGCTGCTTTTAATATTCTTTCTTTGTGTTTAGTCTTTAATAGTGATTAGTATGTGTCTTGGTGTGTCTCCTTAGGTCTTGGTGTCTCCTTAAGTTTATCCTGTATGGGACTCCTTGTGCCTCTTGACTATTTCCTCTTCCATGTAGGGGAAATTTTCAACTATAATTTCTTCAAAATTTTTATCATACCCTTTCTTGTTCTCTTCTTTTTCTTCTGGGTCCCCTATAATTCAAATGTTGGTGCATTTTATTTTGTCCCAGAAGTCTCTGAGAGTCTCATTTCTTTACATTCTTTTTACTTTATTGTGCTCTTCAAAAGTTATTGCCACCATTTTATCTTCCAGCACAGTGATTCCTTTATATGCTTCAGATGTTCTGCTATTGATTCCTTCTAGAGTATTTTTTATTTCGGTAATTGTGTTGTTTGTCTCTGTATGTTTATTCTTTAATTCTTCAAGGTCTTTGCTAGTTGATTCCTGCATTTTCTCCATTTTGTTTTCAATATTCTGAATTCTTTTCCAGGGAGTTTGCCTATTTCCTCTTCATTTATTTGGACTTCTATGTTTCTAGTTTGTCCCTCATTTGTGTGGTATTTCTCTGCTTTTTCATTAATTTTTAACTTATTATGTTTGAGGTCTCCTTTTCCCAGGCTTCAAGAAAATTTGAATCCTTTCCTTGAAGAAAGTTGAATTCTTTCTTCTTTTTGGCTTCTGCCCTCCTAAAGTTGGTCCAGTGATTTCTGTAAGCATCTTATCAGGTGAGATTTCTACTGAGTTTTTGTTTGTTTTTCCTCTGATGGGCAAGGTTGAGTGAAGTGGTAATCCTGTCTGCTGATGACTGAGTTTGTATTTTTGGTTTGTTTGTTTTTTAGATGAGGCTTCCTAGTTCAGTTCAGTTCAGTCACTCAGTCGTGTCCCACTGTTTGCAACCCCATGAATCGCAGCACACCAGGCCTCCCTGTCCATCACCAACTCCCAGAGTTCACTCAGACTCACACCCATCGAGTCTGTGATGCCATCCAGGCATCTCATCCTCTGTCATCCCCTTCTCTTCCTGCCCCCAATCCTTCCCAGCATCAGAGTCTTTTCCAATGAGTCAACTTTTCGCATGAGGTGGCCACAGTACTGGAGTTTCAGCTTTAGCATCATTCCTTCCAAAGAAATCCCAGGGCTGATCTCCTTCAGAATGGACTGGTTGGATCTCCTTGAAGTCCAAGGGACTCTCAAGAGTCTTCTCCAACACCACAGTTCCAAAGCATCGATTCTTTGGTGCTC
>SJYC01053079.1:0-19562 GCA_006408675.1 Madoqua kirkii | reverse complement strand
AAAGTCAAAAGAGTTCAACAAAATAAAGTACAGCAGATTGACCCAGTGAACAAAGGAAATCAAAAATTATGTTTACCAGTTAAGAACAAAACTAACTAAAGCACAAACTGGAAGACAAAACTAAAGCAAGATGCCAAGTGGGAAATAAAGCAATGAAAACAAAGCTAACAAATATGTTGAGAAGAAAGAAAAGGAAAAGATAAGTATGCAAATTTTAATAGAGGTAAATGAAGAAGATTTATATACATTAAAGATTAACTGCAAGGGAAGAATAGCAGTAGGAAAGGCAAACAAAGTAATAAATGTAGAAAAATATAATAGCTTAAAAAATTAAAATTATAAAAAATAGAAAAGAAAAAAAATGGAGAAAGAAAGGAAAAAAAAGGAAATCTCCACAGAACTGTAAAAGACCAATGTAAAGATAGAGGTTTATAACAACAATAAAAAGTGTGACTGAATGTCCACATAGACATATGCTCCCATAAGCAAAATTAAAACAATCCAGCAAAAAATAAAGTACAATTGTTTGACTCAGCAAACAAAGAAAACCGAAAATTATATGTACCAGAGCAACACTAACTAAAGCATAAACTGGAAAACAACTCTTAAGCAAGGTACCACTTGGGCAATAAAGCAATGAAAATTAAACTCAACAGATATGTTGAGAGGGAAGGAGAGAAAGAAAAGAAAGAAAGAATAGATATGTAAAGTTAGATAGAAGTAGATAAAGAAGATTTGTATATGTAAAAGGTTAACTGCAAGGGGAAAAGAACAGTAGGAAAAGCAAACCAAGGAATAAATGTAGAAAAAATAATAATAATAGGTTTAAAAAGTTAAAAAAAAAAAGAAAAAAGCAAAAAAGGAAAACTCCACAGAACTTCAAAAGCCCAATGTAGAGGCAAAGGGTTATAACAACAGTAAAAAATGCGACTGAGGGGAAAAAAAGCTCAAAAGCTTAATTGGATTTCATAGTGCCAATAAAATTGGGGGAAGTGGGGGGGAAATGAAAAACAAAAAAGACAAAATCTGAAAGAATCTATGTTGCTGCTGCTGCTATAGTCGCGTCAGTTATTTCCGATTCTGCTACAGAACAAGTCAAAACATAAGAGTAATAAGCATTTTTCTTGATCACTGCTGTCAGAGTCCTTTCCCTCACTGGGAATCACATTCCACCTTATCTGCCTAGGATGCCCTCCGACCCTGTGCTGATCTCTGGACCTGCTGTGGGGGCAGCTCAGGTTCTAATCTGGTCCAACTCCTCTGTGCTCTTGACTCCAATATGCACAGCTATCAGAACTAGTGTGTTTTTTTGTGGGAGCTCTCAATGACCTTTTATATATTCCATAGACACAGAGTCTGCCTGGTTGATTGTGTGGATTTAATATGCAGCTCTATGGTGAATGGTAAGGTTTGGGGTCTTCTTCCTTAGCCACGCTGCCCCTGAGTCTCAGTTGTGCTTTTTTTTCCACCTCTGCATGTGGGCTGTTCACTGGGGTTTGCTTCTGAGGCTGCCGTGGTAGGGCTTGGGGTTTCCCCTGTGAGGGCCAGGTGTGGAGGTGGTGCAGGTTTGGATCGAAGGGGTTCTGGCAGCACCAGGTACCCAGGGGAGTTGGCGGCTAGGGCAGCAGGAAATATAGTGCTCTACAAGGGTATGGCAGCCAGTGCTGGCCAATGCGCTCCAGTATTCTTGCCTGGAGAATGCCCCTCCCTGACAGAGAAGCCTGGCAGGCCACAGTCTACAGGATGGCAAAAAGTCCAACATGACCAAAGCAACCCTGAGTGCATAGACACAAACTTTTTTTGCCTGTGGCAAATCTGCCCCAGTGAGAGCTGAGCGTGAAGGTGGTGCAGCTGCTGGCTTGTGGGGACCCTGGTGGCACCAAGTGTGCAGGGACATGGCCTGCCTCTGCCATGGGAATTATGGTCCTATCATTTTTTTTTTTTTTTTTTTTTTTTGAGCCTCTTGTAGCTGGTGATCAGAAGGCCTCTTTGGCCAGTCTTTCTCTGTAGCTCTGCCTGTTCAGGCACAGAGTGCTCTCCTGCCTGGGGTCCTTCTCTGTTGTTTAGCGCTCAAGCACATAGAGGGGCTGCCCTGGCTGGGGTCCTACTCTGTAGCTCAGCGTGTCAGGCACTTAAAGGAGCACCCTGGGTGGAGCACCCTGGGTGGAGCCCTAGTCTGTAGTTAAGGCCGTCAGGCGTTTGATGGGGCAGCCTCTCGTGTGTTCAGCTGCAGATGCTGACCTGTGGGGAGAGAGAGGCTATGCATGACTCAGCAGTATCACCTTGCTTCCATGGCTGCCTGGCTTTCCTTCCCTGGCATTTCCTACATTGCCTAGATCCGTTTCTCCACAGTCAACAGCAGCCCTCGCGCTGGGATTGCCCCACAATCCCTAAACTCCAGCTCCCAGCCGCTGCACTTCCAGGGGACCTGCGTCCCTGTCCGGGGTATGTATGGCTGCGGTAAGGACTGTCTCATTCTCGTTCCATTTAGGCTGCCACAGATCAGCTGTTTCACTCTCAGCCTTAAATGCTTCTCTTCTGACTCAGACAGTTGCCCCGCTGTGGGGCTCAGCCCCTGCTTCAGCTCCCCCACCCCTGGGGGCAGGTCCAGTCCTACCAACACTCCTGCTTTGCCCCCTAGTGCCTTCATCCTACCCAGTTTTGCTTGCTTCTATATATTCTTTTCCACTGGTCAGGTACTCCTATCCGCTCTCAGCTGGTGTTCTGCATGCACTTCTGTGTCTGAAGATGTGTTCCTGATGTATCCATGGAGACAGATGCACTCCACATCCACTTACTTCTTTGCCATCTTCGATAACTCAAAATATCTTGGTAATTTTTGACTGATTGTAGGTTTTTGCTTAATTGTGACTAAGAGTATAAAATATCAGGGAGACAATAGTAGCATTTCTGCTTTAGTTAGGTCTGCTAACTCAGTCACTTCAGTCTTATCAAATTAAATTAATTAGCTACATTTTAGGACAAGGGAAAACCGACTCTAGGAGGATCTTCTACTTCCATTCTGAACTTCTACAACAAATTAAGGTTTTACTGGTATGTATTTTGTAGATCATCTCCACAAAAGCCTGTCATGACTAAAGTCACAATGATGGTGGTTTTATGGTAAATGGAGATGTAAAATATGTATAAAAATTTATTTCACATTCAAAACCAACAACCTGTGAGACAGTATTCTAGTATACCTTCATTATGACTAGGAACAGCAAGCTGCATTCCCAGTTTCTTAGATCATTATTTAATGAGCTATTTATGAAGATCTGTGGTAATTCAAATCCTGTGGATTTTGTTCTTGTATTTGTTTCCTCAACCTTTTAAATTTAAACTGCCTCAAATTTACTGCTGTTGTAAAGACTCAGAATACTCCCACCTGCCAGAGAGTATCATTTGTTTGTTCAAAGTGACCTTGATTTTCTTGGGAAAGAATACTATACTGATGAAATGCTTTTTCTAGGTTTCCACAGCTGCTTATGAGAGCCTGTGGTAAAAGAAAAAACTTAGATTGATGTATTTACTTTTTAAAGTAGAGAAAATGTAAATAGTATTGCATGAGTTTTAGTTTCATGACACTTGTACTCTCCAACTCAATTATTTAAATATGAATAAAAGTGAATTCCTTCAATATTGGTACAAAGCTAAATGCTTGACTGAGTAAACAGACATGAACAGAATTCTTAGGAAAATAAATGAGATGAAATGGCATTGAGGCAAACAACAAATCCCCACAAAATACAGACTATTCGAGCTTGTATTTCCCTTAAAAAACTAGCTTTCAGATAAATAAACTGATGACTAGATAGTATAAGTGATTTGCCCAAAATTATACAAGTAGAAGATTCTAAGGGATTGTCTTGAGGCTTCAACGATTTGTGTGCCAATAATCAACTACAGAACTGAAGTGTATTTCAACATTTAGGAGGCTGAGTGGTAAACTTTGTTAATAACACTTCCTATAGGTTGTTACTCCAGACTAAGTGTAGGAAATCTCTGCTGTGCCAATAGTTGACTGAAGAAGACCACTTATTCACAAATGGTCACCTAGCCAAGGATTTACTATCTCTGTGCAACCACTGCCTTCAGAATGGTCTCCGTTCTGCCCCCTTGACAATATTCTTCATTCCCTTTTCCAGGTCCCACAATTTATTATTTGCTAATTCATCTCTATGGGCCTCAGTTTCCTCATTTGTAGAATGTGAGATGAATAAGAGAACAACTCCCAAATGTTCTTAAAATGAACCATGAGCACGGATGTAAAGTATTTGGCACCTTGTCTGGAGCAACGTGGAGCAAAATTCTAGAGTGGTCTTATTTAAAAGGCAATCTAACTCCGTTAAAAATTTCTCATTTATATTTTTTCATGTTGTCAATAAAGCATGCAAAATCTTATTTTCCTTTATTATGACAGTGTTTTCCTTCTTCACCTATTTAATTATTGAAATGAACATGAATCAAAGGAGAGAAAGGAGAGAAAAATATTTTGTGTGTGTGACTATTGTGTTGGGTTTTTCTTTTTAGTGGCTTTGAACACAACTGGAGTTACTTCTCTTATTCAAAACATGATTCTTTCCCACACAGAAACACTATTAGTGAGTGTGTAAAAATGTGGTACCATGATGTCTGTTTTTTTTCTTTCAAGTAACTTCATTTCTTTATAAATTTATCATATTTATCACATTTTATAACAATTTTATAAATTTAAGCTACTATTATTTGACAAAATAGTTATTCAAAATATGAGATAAGAATTTCTATAACTCCAAGTTAAAACTTATTAGAACTTTTAAATTGGATGACATATCCTATCAGTGACTCCCATCCTCTTGATTTCAGCCTCTCTGCTTGGGTTTGGAACTAGGGAAGGAAAAAATTGTGACCAATTCAAAGTTACACTTATTAATCTTGAATGTAGATGAGTCTGGCATTCAGCTAGATAAAAAGTAAAATAACCTTTATAGCCTATTCATTGCTATGATTACTTAAAAAAAAAAAGTCAACCACTTTAGGAGATTATTCCCTACATCCTCGCCTTTGTTGGGAGCTCCCTATGCCAACATTGTCTGTGTACAGTGGAGCCCAGTCAGCTTTCTGAGAAACATGTGGCCAGGAAGGATGAGAATCCAGGAACAACATGGCAATGAATGACCAGTGATCGGTCAGAATTTTCCGTACCAATTTGAAACAAGGCAAACAGAGCTACATGATTTAGAGCTTCAGTGGCTGTTGTAAGCCATGTGAAGTTTTGTGAGAAGTGCTAGACCAGTTTGAACTAAGAAGTAGGAGACAAACTAAGAAAGGAGCAGTGAGAAGTAATGTGACTCCAGAGAGATGGAAAGAGTGGCTCCTTCAGGTCTTGACAGCTTCACAGTGCATGACTCACTTCCACAAGGCTCCTTGTGCTTTGCCCCCATGTCTCTTCAGCAAATTTCCTCTTTGCTATGGTCTGAATGTTTGTGCCTCCTCAGTTCGGTTCAGTTCAGTCGCTCAGTCATGTCTGACTCTTTGCGACCCCATGAATCGCAGCACGCCAGGCCTCTCTGTCCATTACCACTCCTAGTCCCTCCAAAATTAATATGTTGAAATCCTACCCCCCCCTCCCACCACCAAGGTGATAGTATTAGGAAACAGAGCTTTTGAGGGTGATTAAGTCATGAGGGCAGAGCCCTCTTGAATGGAATTGGTGCCCTTATATAAGAGGTTCCAGAAAGATCCCTGCTCCCCCTTTGCCATCTAAGGATACAACAAGAAGAAGCCTTAGACTCAGACGAGGTCCCTCACTCTGCTAGCACCCTGGTCTTGGATTTCCATCCTCCAGGATATTGAGAAATAACTTTCTGTTGTTTACTAGCCACTCAGTTCAGTTCAGTCGCTCAGTCGTGTCTGACTCTTTGCAACCCCATGAATCGCAGCACACCAGGCCTCCCTGTCCATCACCATCTCCCAGAGTTCACTCAGACTCATGTCTATCGAGTCAGTGATGCCATCCAGCCATCTCATCCTCTGTTGTCCCCTTCTCCTCCTGCCCCCAATCCCTCCCAGCATCAGAGTCTTTTCCAGTGAGTCAACTCTTCGCATGAGGTGGCCAAAGTACTGGAGTTTCAGCTTTATTCCTTCCAAAGAAATCCCAGGGCTGATCTCCTTCAGAATGGACTGGTTGCATCTCCTTGCAGTCCAAGCGACTTTTAAGAGTCTTCTCCAACAGGCTGTGGCATTTTTTTTATAGAAGCCCAAGTGGATCAGGACACTGTTCATGTGTTTAATTTCTCTTTCTTACCTTCAAAGAAGCTTTAATACTGCTCTTGGTGATACACATTGTAAAGTGATATAGTGTATAGCCTGTGAATGCAGGGTCATTTCAAAAAGACACTCTGGGTCTGTGTTGTTGGCACAGTGATTAAATGTCCTACTTAGTGGTTTTAATCACACAGTTTAATTGCTTGAATATCAGCAGAGTTTGATGATAATTTCTCAGGGATTGACTCTTAGAGTTAAGTAATAGTCTCAGGATTTTTTTTGCAAATATTACCAATATGGTATTGAGAGACTTGCATCATATAACAAAGTGGCCCAAATGAGAGTAATTTCCTATCTCTACTTGGCTTTGGTATTAAATACAAAAAGCTAACTCTGAAAGAATGTACTTCTATTACTCAGACATTCTTTTAAACTGATTACAATGCCAAATCAGAGACATAAATGTTTAATAAATTTAAAATATACTTCTTCTTAGTGCTGAATTTGATACAAGTATCACATCTTTCATTTCTGGACTCTCCCCATTGCCTATAGGGTAAAATCTAGATAGCATGGCACAGGTACCATAAATACATCCTTAACATACATTTTCAGATTCAGCAGTCTCATCCTGTTCACTCTCTAAGCTACAGTCACAAAGATGAACTTGCTACTTGCACAAAACCCCATGCTTGTGATGTGAACATTCTAATAATATCAAACTAAACATCTAGGCAAATCATATTTCCTACCTTCTCAGTCTCAAGTGTGGAGATACACAGAGGCCAGCATTTGGGAATAAAATACAAGGAGATCAAAGACTTTAGAGAAATATAACACCTGGTGTTTGTGGTTTGCAAGAAGAGTGATTCACTTGGGCTGCAGAGCAGGGTTATTGGAGACTTTAAAGGGAGAAAAGGGATGGCAGGCTGAACAGACACAAATATTTTCTTGCTCTTCTTTAAGGACTCTCAGTTCAGTCAGTTCAGTCGCTCAGTCGTGTCCAAATCTTTGCGACCCCATGGACTGCAGCACACGGGCCTCCCTGTCCATCACCAACTCCCAGAGTTCACTCAAACTCACGTCCATTGAGTCAGTGATGCCATCCAACCATCTCATCCTCTGTCATCCCCTTCTCCTCCCAACTTCAATCCCTCCCAGCATCAGGGTCTTTTCAAATGAATCAGTTCTTTGCATCAGATGGCCAAAGTATTGAAGTTTCAGCTTCAGCATCAGTCATTCTCATGAATATTCAGGACTGATTTCCTTTAGGATGGACTGGTTGGATCTTCTCGAAGTCCAAGAGATTCTCAAGAATCTTATCCAACACCACAGTTCAAAAGCATCAATAGTTCAGTGCTCAGTTTTGTTTATAGTCCAGCTCTCACATCCATACATGACTACTGGAAAAACCATAGCCTTGACTAGATGGACCTTTGTTGGCAAAGTAATGTCTCTGCTTTTCAATATGCTGTCTAGGTTGGTCATATCCTTTCTTCCCAGGAGCAAGCGTCTTTTCATGTCATGGCTGCAGTCACCACCTCCAGTGATTTTGGAGCCCCTCAAAATAAAGTCTGTCACTGTTTCCATCATTTCCTCATCTATTTGCCATGAAGTGATGGGACTGGATGCCATGATCTTAGTTTCCTGAATGTTGAGTTTTAAGCCAGCTTTTCACTCTCTTCTTTCACTTTCATCAAGAGGCTCTTTAGTTCTTCTTTGCTTTCTATAATAAGGGTGGTGTCATCTGCATATCTGAGGTTATTGATATTTCTCCCAGCAATTTTGATTCCAGCTTGTGCTTCATGCATTCCAACGTTTCTCATGATGTAATCTGCATATAAGTTAAATAAGCAGGGTGACAATATACAGTCTTGATGTACTCCTTTTCCTATTTGGAACCAGTCTATTATTCCATGTCCAGTTCTAACTGTTGGAGACATGAAAAGGAAAAGTTCTTGCTAGTGACTGACTAAACTCACCTAAAACACTTTAAAAAAATCTCATTTCTTTTGTCTGATACAGAGAAATCTCTAACAAAAATTGAAGATTATTAATTTTTTTTTGGTATCAGTATTGTTAATTCCTGGAATTGATATGTGGCATGAGATTGGAAGTCTCAGAGTCTGTGGCTTTTTCTTTTCAACGATTTTATGTGGGTTTCTTTTTCATTTTCTTATCTTTTCTCTTCCCTTCCAGTTCTGGGGGCTAAGAGCACAATTTCATTCTTTGCTGAAAAATCAGGTCTCACTATAGCTATAAATACAGAGGGAAAAAGCATTTTATGATTCTTCCAGAATAAGTTTATAAAAAGAGGAGAGGCAATGTTGGAGGACTAACATAGGTTAGAGGTCATAACTTTGGATTTAGCTTCTAACATTATGAAAAACTGAGAAATGCCAAGAGCTAAGCAAAGGGCTTTGGCTACCATGAGATTTGAGAACAAAGTCCATGGCAGAGGCCATATTAATTCTCATTGGCCACTGGAGGCAGAGAGTATGAAGGTTCAACAGCAAAGGCACAGAGTTTTGGATTACACATGGTGAAAACATATGGCAGTAAGTTCATTGTTTAATAGAATTTCCCCTTTATATGTATTTCTATTATTTTTTGAGAACTAATATTCACAAATTGAGACCTTGGCTATAGTTAAACTGAGAAGATCTTTTTAAAAATCTTTTCTCTATCCCCTATCTTGCTAGAAAACATCACATTTCTGTTCTTTAAGCACATGTGAGCATGTGACATATCAGTGCAACAAGGCCAGATCTTAAGATTTTTATTTTTATAAGATCTGAAGAACAAATCTCTTTGTGCTAGAAATACTACCTTGAAGAATTTTGTAAACTTGAAGATTCTGAGGACCATGTTGATGGTGACCATCAACACGTGGGCTGCTTGTGAATTGTGACTTAAAACAAATAGACTGACAGATATTTCACCAGCAAAGACAGATTCATCTGGGATCATTAGAGAATTGCAATTCAGGGTGTGTAACTGTGGGTAGCCTTGTGCAAGTCCTCTGGCAAGGGAAGGAGAATACTTTTATAGAGCGAGAAAAAGAATTTTGGAGAACTACCGTTAACAAAGTGTCCATGCTTTCCATTGGTTGTGAGCCCTTAAGAAGAGACATATTTTTCTTCATGTTGGACTCCACAACCCTCCCTGGATATGAGAGCTTCCCTTACTGACTCCCAGTTCTAACTGAGGTTTCTGATTATTGATTTCTTACATAATGAATCCTGCTTGGAAGAATAAAGAGCCCAGGAGAGGAAAAAAGGGAGAGTGAGGCTTGATGACAAGGCTTAGATCCAGAAGCATTATAGATCTTTCTGCTATGAGGAATAGCACATTTTGTATTTTGATATAAGCCAGTAGAGTTTAATACCTGGCTGATGCCATCATTTTGTTTGAAATAATTGAGAACTTGCCGTTTTTTATCATGAGATTTTTTGGTAAAGGACTAGTTTTCTGATAGTCTTTTAGTTTCTGTTAAATATTCAGATAATAAAAAATGGAATAATGTGAAATTTGGGGTTGAATTCATCCAACCTTGGAAATATTACAGATGCTGGTTGATGACTTTGGAGTTGTTGAAAAACAAATTAACATTCTACTAAGTTCCTAAAGTAGAATCTTTTTGCTGAGCTTTCCTGGTGGCTCCGATAATAAAGAATCTGCCTGAGATGTAAGAGACCTGGATTCGATCCCTGGGTTGGAGAAGGGAATGGTTACCCATTCTAGTATTCTGCCTGGAGAGTTCCATGGACAGAGGAACCTGGTAGGCCACAGTCCATGGAGTCACAAAGAGTCAGACACAACTGAGTGACTAACACTTTCACTTTGCTGAGAATGAGAAAAATTGAAGGGAAGATAATTTTAGAATTTAGATTGTAATATCTTTTTATTAATTTAAAAGATGAATTAGCTTTAAATTTAATTTTTTTCTGTGAAATCTTAATAAAAAGGACTCTAGTTTGTGGCACTTTTATTTGGCATTACATTTAAACTAAGCCACCATTTGGTACACATTGAAAAACCTTCCCTAGTGAATGGGGTTGAACAATGTGACTAGGGACATTTTGAAATTTATAACACGTTAGGGAATGATTTTTAAATCTAGTATGTGCTGAAACCTTAGAGATAACCTAATTAATGTCTGTTCAGACACATTTCTGCGGCAAAAACAGAACTTCTTTTCCTGGGAATATCTACAAAAGAGGCTGTTGTAGATTTTAGGGGAGTGGATTTAAGAGGACTAGAATAGAATTATCTTGATATACTTGGTATCTTATCCCAGTGAGGGAATCATAGGCTGGATTCTAAAACCTGGTGAGCGTAGGAGAGATGGGAGCTGTCAGCCTTTCTTCTCATACCTGGCTCACATTCTAGATTTCTGTTACTAATAATAGAAGTAAAATCTAATACGTGGGCCTTACTATATATCAGGCATCATGTTAAGTATACTTTATACAGGCTCATTGATTTAATCCTCACAAAATCCTGATGAGCTGGATAATTTTCTTATCCAAAACCATGCATGAGGAAAGAGTTTAGAAAGGCTAAGCAACTTATCCAAAGACCCACAGCTCATAAAAGGTAGTGTTGGGATCTGAACACAGATGATCTGGTCTTTAAAGTTCTTATATGTCTAAGGGTAAAAGGAAGTGCTAATCTGATGGAGAGGCTGTAAGTAAGCCCCCAAACTGGGCTACTGTGCCTCTTGAGCTTTTTCTGGCACAGTGTAGTTTTATCCAGAAATGGACACAAGTCTTTTACATATCCTTGGGATCTCTCTCTTTCTACACATCTATCTTGTCTCTTTCTCTCTCCCTCCCTGCCTCCGCCTTTCTTCTCCCCCACCTCATTCCTTTGTTTTCAATTTTTTCTACCACTGAGATACATCTGGACTTGCTGGTCCCATTGTTAATATTTAATAGTAATGCAGAAATCCCCTCAGGCTTTAAGCTTAGACTCTCTGTGTATATTCTGTGTCCATTAATCCTTTACCAGAAATCTACATTGATATCCTTTCAGATATGAGTTAAAAGGCCATTTGATCTCTGTTCTGCTTGTGTTCTTTGTAACTATTTGGAGATCAGGTGGGATTGAATTATGAGTGATTGGCAGGGCAGGATTTAGGCTCTTTATGTTGTTCAGAGTTGACACCATCAAGTGGTATAAAAACATCACTTAATTTCTGTGTTATTAACTCATCTAACATTAATCAAGACTGTTAAAGGTTTACAACATGTGAAAAGTTACATTCATTGAGCATCAGACTGTGGGACCTAGTTGAGTATATAAAATATCCTGAAGTATTTCTTGCACTTGATATATGAATATTTTTAAATGGCACAGTGAGGGGTTCCTTATTTTCATTTATTTTGAAGCTATGCCTTACTTGTTAATTAATGAAATTCCAAATGAATCTTTTTAGTAAGTTTTTTTTTCCTTTAATTTCATTGTCTAATACTTAGAAAGGAGACTGTCCATTAGTGGCTCAGAGAGAACAACTTACATGTAACAGGCCAGAGATATAGTAATGCTAGCTGGAAAAGCAAACCAGATGATTACAGCCTCTGAGGTTTGGACTTCTTGAATCTGAAGGTAGTACCTGGGTTTCAAACCATTTAGATTGTATACAGTTAGTCAAAGATAAGGATGTCCTGAAAAATGAAATATACTTACTACATTACTAACTGGATAATATTGGTGCCCATTAGTCAGAGACCTGGAGAAGGCAATGGCAACCCACTCCAGTACTCTTGCCTGGAAGATCCCATGGATGGAGGAGCCTGGCAGGCTGCAGTTCATGGGGTCGCTAAGAGTCGGACACGACTGAGTGACTTCACTTTCACTTTTCACTTTCATGCATTGGAGAAGGAAATGGCAACTCACTCTAGTGTTCTTGCCTGGAGAATCCCAGGGACGGGGTAGTTTGGTGGGCTGCTGTCTATGGGGTCCCACAGAGTTGGACACGACTGAAATGACTTAGCAGCAGCAGCAGCAGCCAGAGACACCAAGAGCACATCTGTAGTTAAATAAACTTGGTTTATTGATATTTGTTTTTTTTTCCTTTTTTTTCCTAAGCAGAGAAGACCTTATACCATGGAAACCATGGAGTTCCTCAGTAAGAAGTGGTAGAGGGAACTTACTTAGGATTTGGGCTTGTGGTAGGTGATTTGCGGGCAGGTTCAAGGAAAATGTCAGAAAGAAAGAGTTGTTCTGTGAGTGGATACTTATCTCAAAAGCCAGATGGCTAGGCTAAAGCTGTAACTAGTTTAATATTTTAAAGCTCAGTCACTCTTGTCAACTGGGAGAGAGAAAAAATTGATCATTTTGTAATTTTTTTAGAGACGTGTGTATCTGTGCTCAAATATGATTATGAACTGGTTTGGGTTTTATCTTACTTCACCATTGTCACAATTCTCTGATGTTGGTTGATATTTATATTTAAGAGAAGACCATGGGCTCAGTGTGAATAACAGGCCATCTCTGAGGACCCTATGTTTTAGTCAGCTCTGGTTCTTATAACAAAACCCCATAAGCTGGCGACTTATAAACAAGAAAAGAGGCTCCATCTCTATGGCCTAATTACCTCTCACTTTCAAACACTATTATATGGGGTGTAGGGTTTCAACATGTAAATTTTGGAGGTACACATTCAGTTTGTTGTACCATCCTTCAAAGGATGAAGTATAACAAAAACAGAAACAGTGGTAATTAATAGTTCCTTTTAAGAAAAAATACTGGAGTTTGCTGTTTCTTCAGCTAAATGTATGGGGAAGTAAATGTTTCACTTCAATGTGGGGAAAGAGCTACCATACTGAAGTTAGTTACTTCAAGTTAACCAAGTAGCCCTTTCCTTTAGAAAACAGAATTTCTCCAGTTCTGAGCAAATATCCTTACATCCATCCTTTTCTGTGCTTTAAACTAGGCGATATTCACAAGCAGTAAGGGCACTATCTTAGCAAAATAATAGATAATAGAACTCGTCAGCAAATTGTAAAATATTCTGTCTCATTAAGGAAATCTGAACTCAGCAATGTAATATACTGATATTCCAAAACTTAGTGAGCTTAATTGTTTGCAGTTTATTTCTTAAATCTCTAACTTGTCCATTCATGTAAGGAAAAATTGAAAAACTGCAATATTGAAATCTATTTCATCACATATGAATAATTTACAATGCTGTTTATGCTAGTTGAAGACATGAGTCAATGTAGACCAAGGTTTTCATTTAGCTTAAAGATAAGTTTTTGCTGTCAAAATTTCATGTATCAGACAAGTATTTGGAAAGTGTTCTAAAAACATTTATTTCGGTCTTTAAGATCTTTACCTGGGAATTCAAGAATATTACAAAATTGAGTAGGATTTTCCTTTAATTTGGTGAGCTGCATAATGAACTGCTTTTTGCTATGCAAGACTAAGTTTAAGACTTCCTCCACCACAGCTCTTTTATTTTAACAGCTTTTAGCCAAGGTCATATTCAGGTCATATTCAAATCCATTATAGAACAACAGAATATTTGTTCTTCTACTGAAAATCTATTTAGACATCTATCTGGGATTTTAGTCCTTCTATGTCAAAAAAGTCTCGTGAATGAATTTTCTTTACTATTATACACAAAAGCAACATAAAGTTGTGTTTAAACAGTTGTTTATTCAGTAAAATGATCTAGAAAACTGCCTACTATCATGTAATCATTTCAATGTGTGGAAATTTTTCTGATTATAGTTAAGCTCATTGCATCGGTAGGATGTAGAATGGTACCTGACTCATAGCCTGCTGAACTCACAGTGTCCAGATTCTGCAAGTGCAGAAAAATATATAATCCTAATAAGAAAAATGGGCCCCTTAGTTTCCTGGAGAGTCTATGCTTTATCTAAAATGCTTCATTTCTTTTACGATTGTTGTAATTTTTCATTTGATTATATTGTGAGTTTTTCCCGGTAGGAGCACTATATGTTTAATAAAGCTATTGTGTTGTAAGTTGCCTGAGGGGAGAGATTGCATCTAATATCTGCCAGTTTACTAGGGGTCCAAGAACAAAACTAGTTACAGGTAGATCCTCAAAAGATATTGCTTTACTTACTGAACAGTAGCCTGGATTATTGTTTGAATTCTATTTCTATACTTGCATTCAGCAAATTCAAATGACTGTGTGAAATCCTGCTTTACTGAGCTTCAGATATTCCTGTTAGAGAGTGATCTTATCTCTTCATTCTCTTCATGATTAACTGTGAAATAGTTTAAATTTGGATCCTTTCCAGTCCTTCCTTAGGACCATAGTGAAGGGCTATTATCTTGATTACTTGCAGTTCCAATTATAAAGACATGCTGAGCTACTAGAATCACAGATAACACAAATAAAATAAATTTAAGAACCCTAAAATTTATCATAATTTACAGATAAAACAACAGACCCAGGGAGAAGATAAACCATTTCTGCTAGGTTTTAGAATAGGATTTGAACTGTGATTAATTCTCTCAGATAAATTATGCTGTTTATTGATACAAATATCTTCACTACTGTTGACCCATTCTCCTTGAATATGTGCTATCCTTAGGGATTACCAGAAATAGGCAAGATTTTTTCACTATTAATGAAAGATACTAGTATAATATTAACATGACATTTTTAATAATACAAAACATGTATCAGACGGACATAGTTTCTCAGAACTAGTATCGTGTTGTGTTCTGTGTGTGCCCTCTTCTCAGTTGCTCAGTGGTGGACAACTCTTTGTGACCCTATAGACTGTAACCTACCAGGCTCCTCTGTCCATGGGATTTTGCAGGAAAGAATACTGGAGTGGGTTGCCATTTCCTTCTTCAGTGAATCTTTCTGACCCAGGGTTAGAGCCTGTATCTCCTATATCTCCTGCATAGGCAGGAGGATTCTTTACCACTGAGCTACCCAGAAGGCCTCTAGGTAGTATTTCTAGAGGCCAAGGTGATACAGGAAGCAGAAATATGCATACCGGTATACAGGATGACACATATATTAAAAAATAGACTATACTAATGAAAAAATCAAATGTATCAGAATATATACACAGAATATCAGAGAGAGTAAAATAGTCACAATTACCAATATAGGAAAGAATCCATAAAGGATAAATGTAAGAGACTAAGAGGGAGGCCTGGCAGAGATCTGCAGTTTAGCCCTTCACTAGCGTGAGAGCATGCATACTGGCATAGTGCAGGACAAACGTTATAAGGATGTTCTGTCCTTATCAGCTTCTTGAAGTAGACTTCTATTAGCTGCAGGCCAGCCAGTTCCTGACTTATGTGCCTGGTATAATGGGAAGCTGGTTTCCTGCTTACAAATTTCCCTAAACCTGGAGTTACTTATCCTTCACCTATAGGATCAGCTTTAGCCCAATCTATTGGATGACTTTGGCTCAAGGGCAAAAAGTAGTAAAAAGGTCCACAGATTCATAGCTTGACAGTTCTGCATCGAATTGGCTATATTACAATACTTTATTGCTAGAACCCTGCTCATATTACATCCTATTATAATTCTGTCCAGTATATCTCTTTGCCTTAGCTTAGCTCTGCTTAGTCTTGTAACCTGTGTCCATAGATTGGTTTTTGTCTTATTCTCATGAAATTAATTTTCAGTTAAAAGTAACTGACAACGAACATACACTATGAACAGTAATGACAGTTTATTTGTTCCCATTACTGGAAGATTCAGGATAATTTGGGTTTTAGAGATTGTTAGCTTTAATGGCTCAAAGGTATTATCAAGGACCTAATTGCTTTTCCACTGCCTATCTGTCAGCTTGCATCAGCTTAAGTCTAAGGCAAATAATTTAGTTCAGTGCTGCAATAAGTAAGTTCTGAGTTCTTAGTCACTTTACAGAGTGAAGATTCAATTCTTGCTTACATCATCATCTAATGTGAATGTTTCTGATTGAACATCCTTCTACACTGTCACTGAGGGGCCAAGGGTCTTCCCAGAGTGTGGTTCCACTCTCTTCTGAGTCCTCAGAGTTCTCTACAGTCAGGAAAAAGAGAGCTCAGCGGAAGATACCTACTTTATATCATTTTCCTCGAAGTGACACAAACACCTCAGTTTACATTGCCGTCACTGTAGTTTAGTCACATGGATAGATGATATCCCTGAGGACAGAGGATATATAGGCCCCTAAGAGGAACAGGAAACTGGTTTTGGTGATCATTCTCTGCTATAGTTGACTTCTCAATAGAAAAGTAAAATGGCTGTAACACCTCTAGAGTCACGTCCCACAAAACATCATCCTAGACTGTAGAGTGGACTGGTTTCTGGCACCAAATCAAAAAAGGAATGAGAAAACCTCTTTCCCCCAAACCCACAGCAGGCTATCACTTGCCTTTTATTAGCCCAGAGAAAGTCTTAGGTCAATACTGAGCCAGACCCTTATGCTAGGCCAGGAAAATACCATGCATTGCTTCATATTCACGCTAGAAACATAAAAAGAAATGGGATTACTTTTACCACAGTCAACCCTTCTCCTGGAACTAGGAGTAGGTCAACTTCACCTGAAAGATATTGACTTCATGTGAAAAGATGTGTCCTTATATTATGTCATTGGTAAGAAAGCAGAAGAAAGAATCTATATTGTTGCGTTCCCTTACAATGCATATACCTCAGTCTGTCTCTAGGATGGATTTGTCCCAATCCTGCACCCTTGTGCATCTCATCATCATGGGACTTTAAATCAATCCTCAAGATTCCAGTTGAGAAATGGAGTATTTCCAGTACACAAGGATGTCATAGTCCTCAGCGATTGCATCCCTCCAGTATAAGCTCCTGAGCCCTAAAGGCGCTCAGGAAGGAGAAGAGTACTGTGATCAGCAGCCCCCAGACTGCAGCCACTCCCTACCGTGAGCCTCAAGGGAGCTCGGGGAGTGAGCCCCACAGAATACTGGCCCCAGATAGCTGAGATACATATGAAAGGAATGATTTCAGTAAGCCCAGACTCCTGCATCGTCCCACACATAGACAAGCGCTGAATTCCTTAGGACGTCTAGTTTCCTTTAATTCACAGTGATCTTTTGATGTTCAAACTGCCTGCCCTTTGTTGCAAAACTTCTATATGGCCTGATTTCTCCTCTCACCTCATCAGAGCAGTTCTCCCAGGGTTCCTTCAGATGCTGTCTCCCAGGCTTCAAGTCCTAGAAAGTCCCACCAAATAAAGCGTAACTCTCAACTTTTAGATTGTGACTGTTTAAGTCAACACAGCATAAACGAACACTGTGTCTAAACGTCAGTGTACTTGTATTTTATATTTTTTCAATACCATGCTCTACTTCCTGGGAAAACATCTGCTTGTTTTCTACCAAAAGCATCTTCGCCCCAAGTGCTCACCCTTCTAACTCTGTAAAGACAATTTACTGACTGCCTTGGCAGATCTTTCCTGGCTCTGATCCTTGCTATCCCCAGTCTGGCCTGTCAGTTCACAATCTAGATGCCAGTACTGACCTTCCAAGGAAGCTGGGATGAAGATCGATATCCTGGTCTCATGATTGAACTAACTGCAATGTGATAATCTCCAATTTTGACGGGGAGGAAGTAGAAAACAAGAAGAAACAAGGTAGGAAGAGAACTTGAGGAACTGCTACGTATTTATTTAATAATGGTACTTGCAGTTATTTTTGTGCTCTCACAGATGATGGGCCAGATAACTATATAAAAGTATTATTTTATTAATTTTTCATAACAGCCCTATGTGATAGATACTCTGCATTCTTTTATTTTATAGATGAGGAAATGGAAGCTTGGCATTGCTAAATATCTTTCTCAATATTCAACATATGTAGGCCATGAGGGATGAAGCCAGCATATAAACCCAGATGGTGTAAGTAGACAAAAGACAAAATAAGGTAAAGCGAAACTCTAAAACTCAAATGTACTTCTCCATTTTTTTCTGAAACTGAGCCTTTTAAGATTTATTAAAGTAAAATTCTTTTTATTCATTTACTATTTTGACATAGTTAATATTTGAAGTTAATATTAGCACAGAGTTAAACTGTGCTAGGATATGTAATTAGTTGAAAAGATGAATTATACACAGGTGTCCTTAAGAAACTTATTTGATACAGAAAAAGAATATATGAAATGTGATGTTAAAATATTTAAAACACAGTAAATTAAATAAAATATGCTAGTGAGTTACAAAGGGTAAATAAGAGGTGTGGAAAGAACACTGGACAGAAGCTGCTTTTCTGAGACTCTTTGAGAAGAGAACAGCCTTGGGGTAGCACGGGGTCAAAGAATCGCTGTTACCTTTTTAATTTAGGATTTAAGAAAGTCGAATAAATATAATTTCAGGTAAAAGAGCAAACAAAGGGAGAGCCTGAGGATTAAATAGAAAAGGCAGGGGGAAATTCACTTTTTGTTCCAAGGCTTTAATTATCTACAGAGATTGGTTCCTTCACATGTTTTCCTTTGGCTGTTGATTTTAATCTCTTTTGGATCTCAGGCTCAGAAAGTCAGCTGAATTAAACCCCTCAGTTCATGCTACAGCAGCATCACCCCGGGTCTACACAATGCCTTGCTCTTCTTTCAGTTACATTTTTATTTCCTCTTATGTCTCCTCCAAGTCCTTCTTCTCCAGTACTGCAAGGCCAACCATTTAAATCAATTTAACATACTTCATTGTGTTGATGCAAAATTTATCTATATGTTGAAATTATGAAAATGATGTTGTCTTACATCTTTCACTTTTTCTGTTGTTGTCTTTATCATTTGTTTTCCCCACAGCGCTCCGTCTGCACAGTCAGTCTTGCGTGTTGCGATGTGTTCTCCATTGCTTATGTCTCCTCCATGAGACTCCTTGGTGTGTATTCCTCCCATGTTACCTTCAGCTTTCCTAGTGGTGGGACCAGAGCGACTCCAGGCCTTCAGCTCCACAAATATTACTGCAAAGAACATCCTCTAATCATCTGCAACTCAACATGAGAATTTTCTTGGGAAAATAAATACAGAGAAAAGTTATTGAATTCCTCAAAAAAAAAACAAACACACACTGAGATTTAGACTCAGAAAACATTGACTATATATATTAATTTATGGATAATTGATATTTTTATAATATTATCTCATCCAAGAGCATAAAATCTCCAAATTAATTTTTTTCTATAAATATTTACATATGTTTGATTCAGATCATGTTTAGGATCTTAGTTTTTCTATTCCATCTTATTTTTGCATATAGTACCTTAGTTTTTATTATTGTTTAATGATAATTCTGTTGTCCTCTGGAGAAGGAAATGGCAACCCACTCCAGTACTCTTGCCTGGAGAATCCTATGGAAGGA
>SJYC01053076.1:0-10837 GCA_006408675.1 Madoqua kirkii | reverse complement strand
CTGCTAAGTCGCTTCAGTCGTGTCTGACTCTGTGTGACCCCATAGAAGGCAGCCTACCAGTCTTCCCAGTCCCTGGGATTCTCCAGGCAAGAACACTGGAGTGAGTTGCTATTTCCTTCTTCAATGTGTGAAAGTGAAGTCGCTCAATCGCTTCCAACTCTTAGCAACCCCATGGACTGCAGCCTACCAGGTTCTTCCATCCATGGGATTTTCCAGGCAAGAGTACTGGAGTGAGTTGCCATTGCCTTCTTTCTATATATATACTCACATACCACATATTCTTTATCCCAAAATAGTATGTAAAGTAAGAAATAAATCTTATATAAATACAAAATTATTTTAAGTTATTAATGTTCCATTTATTATTCAAACTTTGTCAGCCCATCAATAGAACATCAAAAGGTTGGCAATAACAGATTTAATTGTCTTTCACTTTCTCTTATTAATTGTCAGTAATATAAAAACAATGATCTTATTTTCATTTAAAAGTTTTTAATTATGAAAATATATTTATCTATAGGGAACTATTTTATGTAATAATTTATTATTTTAATGTATAAATATTCCTACCTGAATATATGGTATATGGACTGGTCTTATATGTATCGTACATGATGTATAAGGATGGGTTTTTTCTTTTCCCGCTAAATAGGTCTCTTTCTCTTTCTCAGAGGCTAAGTGACTAACATGCTTGCTGGTATTAGCATATGTGGGGCTGTTGTGGAGCATCAAGACAATCTGTTTCTCACTATCCCTTGATTCCCTGAGCTAAATCACAGGGTCTCTGGACCTGTTAAATCACAGATATGGTATATACAGAGCAATCCTACTCAACTCCCCACCACTGTCCTGTTACACCTCAGAACCTCCCTATTCTGAACTAAAGAATAAATAAAATACTCCTGCTACAGAGTAGTTTTCCAATTAATTTCCCACCCATGCTTTAGATGATATGGGCAAGGTCTTCATACAGAACAATCTGAAATGAAGTGAAGTGAAGTCGCTCAGTCATGTCCGACTCTTTGCGACCCCGTGGACTGTAGCCCACCAGGCTCCTCCATCCATGGGATTCTCCAGGCAAGAATACTGGAGTGGCTTGCCATTTCCTTCTCCAGGGGATCTTCCCAACCCAGGGATCGAACCTGGGTCTCCTGCATTGTGGGCAGATGCTTTAACCTCTGAACTACCAGGGAAACCCACAGAACAATCTAGTTGGAGTAATTTTTACCAGCTTATTGTATTGGTCATTTTACTCTTCTGAGAAGACTTCCTGTTATAAAAAAGAATAGATTTTTGGGCCTGGTAAAGTTCTATTTGGTAACATCTCAAGCATCATCTCAAGCATCATCATGAATTGATGATGATACATTATGTAATCTAAGAAAGAGGCCATACGAGGCAGGGACTCTGCCACACATTTACCAGATGTGGCTTCCCCAAAATAACCTTTAGTTTTCACCTAAATAATCTATCAGCAGGAGCTGTAACTGTGATTTGTGTGGATGGATGTCCTATATGTTCTTGACCATATTCAAGTAACTCATTCAAACAAATCATATTAACCTTATGTCAAATCCTAACTGTGTAGTGTTCAGGTTGGGTCCAACATGGCATTATTCAATGACAGTCCAATGTTCTTTACTCGAGACATTAGAGTTGTATGGTTGGGACAACCAGACTTCTGAAACCAGTTATGGTAACCTACTCTGATTAGGGAGAAAGCGCATATGATGGTAGAGGAGCAGATAAAGGACTCATAGACAACAGAAAGTTCAGTAACTTCTAAGACATGCTGATAAAAAGATGATCAGACAACATTGTTTTCAAATCTTTTGACAAAAATCTCG
Organism: Madoqua kirkii; assembly: GCA_006408675.1. Classification (NCBI taxonomy): domain Eukaryota; kingdom Metazoa; phylum Chordata; class Mammalia; order Artiodactyla; family Bovidae; genus Madoqua; species Madoqua kirkii. The sequence goes on along the minus strand of SJYC01053076.1, from coordinate 8,990 downwards.
ATCACTGAGTGTTCAGAGCACAACTTAGCTCAGTTCAGTTCAGTCGCTCAGTCGTGTCCAACTCTTTGCGACCCCATGAATTGCAGCACGCCAGACCTCCCTGTCCATCACCAACTCCCAGAGTTCACTCAGAGTCATGTCCATCGAGTGGGTGAGCACAGCTAATTCACAGCTAAACTTCTGGTGCATTTCTTTTCTTCAACAGCTCCCTAGATACTTGCTAAGTCTTGGTGGTTTTTTGCTTACTCTGAAACTCCAAAAAATCTCAGCATCTCTGTGGCTCGTGCCCAAACTAGAACCTCACTATCTACTATCCATTACATTAATGTGATGCCTCAGACCAGTGAATAGATTTCTGACCTTCAAATACACAGAGCATTTCTTTAGTGGTTATACTAACAGTTCCCTTTTTTAACTAAATCATGTCTCAGTCCAAATGAAGGCAATCCTAATCTTGATTACTGTTTCAAAACCCAATTACCTGGGGAAAGAGAAAGGAAATTATACCAACAAAGAACTTATGTTTGTCCTGATGGCCTTATGGTGAGAAGCCATTGAGAATTTACAGTAGAGATCTGAATTTACTGCAAGGGTCTTTAATTCATGGAACTATTCAATGGCTCCATAAACAAGTATACGTCTCCAGGCTCTCTTGTCACCTGGTAGAGGAAGATTGCACTTTTCTTTAATTGTGTGTTATTTCCCAAATTGTGTGTTATCATTCTTCAAGGCTGAATTCAAGAAACAAAATAGAATAAGCAACTGGATTTCTTTTATTCAGGGACATAGTCATAATCCACCTAAACATGAAACTGAATGAATTCTGAAAGTATTTAAACCTCATTGTATCTTCAGTCCAAGAAAGAAAAGGTGGAGGGGGATGTGTTTATATCATTAGACTGTCTTCCATTTTAGCTAGCCAGAGTATTGGGATAATCCATTCTCAAATGTTGCCACAATGGCTTACATTTTAATGTGTACTCAGGCAATGTAGAAGGAAAATAGGAAAGTCATCCCATATACCAGCACTGTTAATACAATAGTACTATGATGATGGACATGTTCTATATCTGTATTCAATATGGTAGCCACTAGCCAAATGTGGCTATTTGGGCATTTGAAATATAGCTAGTGTAACTGAGGAACAAATATTTAATTTTATTTAATTACAATTAGGTTTGTCTTCAACTGGCCACATGTAGTTAGTGGTTACCACATGAGACAGCACAGCTATTGACACAGAAACAGCAATACTCCATTCTGAAGTTTGGTTCAAAAAGATACATATCAGAGATACCAAAGATTTGAGTTTGAAGAATTTCAAGCTCTATCTTTTAATTTCCAGTAGAGAACTCATCCTCATGTTGCAATTTCAGCATTGCTCTTCATTCTAGTTAATGATTTATAGCACCCAGACTGTACTTCCCCAGTGGAGTGTAAAATTTCCCAGAGAAAAATAACATGATGTTAAGATGTACCTCTAATGTACTATAATCCACCTTCGACATTTAAATATTTATTATAATAATTTGCTTGAGAAGAACATGATGTATGCTTTTAACAGATAAGGATAATTTAGACCAGTAAAATGTCTAAAGGTGCACATTATTAAAACAGAAATGATTTCTAGTGCAGACTGCATACTCTTTATTTTTTTCTGAAGTCTGTGTGTGTGTGTGTGTGTGTGTGTGTGTGTGGTTATTAACTGTGTGGGTTCAGGGCAGCAGACACGTACTTTCCAGAGCACCTCAGATTTTTATCTTTTACTTAGTTTTGGCAAACCTACATGACTGACTATATTTGTGCTTAAGTGACCACTAAGCAGATCAGAGCTTTACAGCAACCTCAGACTTCTGAAATGATCTTGAACAAATCAAGAAAACACCATAAGTGAAATTAATGAAATAAATGATAGCTGTAAAACCTGTTTATCATAATTCAAATTGTAACTTGTGACCTCTCCTAGTCATTTATCTATGACAAACAATTAAAAAAAAAAAAAGTATCTGTCACACATCCTTTTCAAACCACAGGACAGCTGCTTCTCCACACTGTTGCCTTCTCCTACCACTCCCAGGACTGTCTGGAGTGCTCCACTGTAACCTCTCAAAACACCGGTGCCCCTGTCCTCCCATCCATTATCATTGTGATTGTCATATAGGCAAAGTCCTGCTTCTCTTTACTGCCCTCTGCCATGAGTTCTCGCAACTGCATCAAAAACAAAAGTTACAGACTCAGCAAAGGTTTCATGCATACCAGAGGGAATTTTAATATGAAACAGAGATATGGGAGATGAACAGGAAACCCAAGCCCAGATGCTAATGTTCAAGAAAATGTGTTCCAACCTTTAAAAGATCCTGTATGGGCTAACTGTCTTGTCAGCCTTGTTTTTCATCTAAAATATATTCCTTATCTTTCCTGAGATAATGGTTCTTTTAAAAATTTAAACAGGATTGGTCTCATATTCTAAAGTCTGTTTTCTTTCTTTGATAGGGCAACCCTCAGGTCTCAATAATCTACAAGGTTACATTTATTTTCTCATGTCCAAGATGCTTAGAATAGTCCAGGATGGCTTTTTGTTTTCCAAATCAGGGTCCCTCTGACTCTACCTTAAGCCTGACTGACCTTTCTTATTTTACTGGGACAGATCTCATTCTTTTATGGGGTATTTTCCCCCACTCTTGTCTCCTGAGTGAAAATGAAAAGAACAAATCTCTATACTTGATAGCAATTTGTTGTTGTTGTTGTTTTTCAACAGTTTTATGGTTTGGTTTTCTGGAATTTCCTGCTAATCCTCAAATCCATCCTAATTTACAACTAGAGAAAAGAAATGAACCATGGGATACTAGAGAAACAAACAAACAAAAATCTGATAACAATAACAAGTGACAGATCTTAGAGAAAGACAGGAGCAATGAGAAACACATAGATGTCTGCCAGGATTTTTGGCAAAAAGCAAGACAGAGCTTACACATAATATCAAGTTGTTAGGTAGAATAGGAAAAAGGAGTCCAAAATCCCGGTGGCTAAAAGACAAAGGGAAAAGCCCAGGAAAATGGAACAAAAGAAATCCGCTGACTCCAGAAGAGCCTCAGGTGAAATAAACACGCCCCCTTCCTGGCTAGCCCTAATTTGCATGGGGCCGGCTCCAGGGAGAGGAGACAAAATATATAAAAAGAGGGAGCCAAGACAGATTGAGGCCTTTTCTTTGGGGTCAGGCCACCCTCATGCTTGAGGATATACAGTACTTTGTTTACTGAATAAAATTCTGAGCTGTAACTGAGCTGTAACACTGGCCCTGCTGTTTCAAATCTTTGTTGTGGTGAGACAGAACTGAGGAAATTACACACTCTCCTGACAAAGTCAAAGGAAGAGGGAGAAAGAATGTTTTCTTACTGTAGCACAGAATTGATGTAAAATAATTACCCTGAGTCATCAAGTCAATGCTTAGCTACATTTAATCAACTGTCTATATTAAGGCAGGGAAGAATATAATAAAATTTATAAAATTATATATATTTTATATTCTTATGTCTCACCTATATTCTGAATAATTTGGTTGTTTCTGAATTAATTTATGTGATTATATCACAATACTAGCTGGGTAACTTCTGAACTAGTTAAGTGTTGGCATTTTCCTACTCTGACTCATGCTGACTTTCAGTTATGGAGTATAACAAATGATCCTTTTAAGAAGTAGGGTTCACCTATTTTTCTTGAAATGTATTTGTCTGCTAAACTACTACTTAGCAGACAATTGCTAAACACAATTCAATTCCAAAATCCTATTAGTAATTTGTAAATTTCAAATTGGCAAATTTTTGCTAGTTAATATCTTTCTATCAAGTTGGTTTTAGTTTAATTCTGTAGCTGAGTCCTGCAGTTCTGGACTTCAGTAATATAACAATCATATCATTTATCATACTCTCAGTCTGCTCTAGACGATTCACATAACTGAAGTGAAAAGCGGCTATTGGCAATAATGGCTTCTGGTGTGTTAAAAAACAGACTGCTAGCTATATCTTAATCCTGCCACTAATTATCTGACCTGGAAATTATTTAGTTTCCCTGTGTCTCTGCTTGCTTAACTGGAAAAAGAGCAAATTTACTCTCAGTCTTGATGTTGATATTAAAATATATACTAAAGAGCTGCATTTAAAATTGACAGAAAATAGATGATTATTTTATTTTTTGTAGTCACAGGATTATAGCTGTTATCTAAGGAGAAGATAAGTTCCCCTATCATTTTCCAACCCCAATTATTTTCTCATTATAGAAATGTTTTAAAATATGGCTTTGGAAACCTGATTGATGATTCTGAACTTATTCTTTTCGAGAAGTAGTACAGTAACTGCTGATAGCATTATTAGGACTGTTGGGCTCCAAAATCACTGCAGATGGTGGCTGCAGCCATGAAATTAGAAGACACTTACTCGCTGGGAGAAAAGTTGTGACCAACCTAGATAGCATATCCAAAAGCAGAGACATTACTTGGCTGACTAAGGTTCGTCTAGTCAAGGCTATGGTTTTTCCAGTAGTCATGTATGGATGTGAGAATTGGACTGTGAAGAAGGCTGAGTGCCGAAGAATTGATGACTTTGAACTGTGGTGTTAGAGAAGACTCTTGAGAGTCCCTTGGACTGCAAGGAGATCCAACCAGTCCATTCTGAAGGAGATCAGCCCTGGGATTTCTTTGGAAGGAATGATGCTAAAGCTGAAACTCCAGTACTTTGGCCACCTCATGCAAAGAGTTGACTCATTGGAAAAGACTCTGATGCTGGGAGGGATTGGGGGCAGGAGGAGAAGGGGACGACAGAGGATGAGATGGCTAGATGGCATCACCGACTCAATGGACATGAGTTTGAGTGAACTCCAGGAGTTGGTGATGGACAGGGAGGCCTGGCATGCTGTGACTCATGGGGTCGCAAAGAGTCAGACATGACTGAGCGGCTGAACTGAACTGAATCTGTATGAAAGTCTTCCTTGATAGCTCAGTTGGTAAAGAATCTGCCTGCAAACAGCAGATCCTGGTTCGATACCTGGGTCAAGAAGATCCACTGGAGAAGGGATAGGCTAACCACTACAGCATTCTTGGGCTTCCTTTGTGGCTCAGCTGGTAAAGAAGCTGTGTGCAATGCCAGAGACCTGTGTTCAGTCCCTGGGTTGGGAAGATTCCCTGGGGAAGGGAACGGTTACCCACTCCCGTATTCTAGCCTGGAAAATTCCACGGATTGTTTATCCGTGGGATCACAAAGAGTCAGAAACAACTGAGTCACTTTCACTTTCTTCTTTCAACCTGTATGAACTAATAGAAAAGAATAACCCATTTACACTAAAGAAAGAATTCTCTCTGAGTCTATTTCATTTTTTTGTATATGTTTGAAGAGGGGCATAGTACCAATATTGAAGAACAGAAAATTACTCTTTGGCTATGATTCTGCCATTTATGTAATAAAAAGTGCAACATCCTTATTTCTCATTAGCAAAACATCAAGGGCTCTGGATGGTGTGGAAGCTTCTCTTTAGGTTATGACAGAAGCCCAGAACAATGCTGTATGGACTCCTCTCTGGTTAGCACAGAAAGGTGAGTTGTATTTGATTTGCAGTTTTATTATTATCAACTCATGCATCTCATTGTTCATTTTAAAGCTCTTCATTAATTCTGCTCAAAGGTATTGAGAAAGACTTTGAATCTGAGGGAATACAATATCTGAGTCTTAGAGACTAAATTGTATTTTAAAAGAACAGCAAAGAGATGGTATCTAGTTATATACTTAGGAATTATATAAAACGACATAGAATACATATTATATATTCTAGTTGATATATAAGAGAGCAGAAATAAATAGCATGTTTATGTAATCATGAGAGATTTGGTGGGTCTGGAAATTCAGCAGGCTTATGAAGAAAAATTGTGAGAGATGATAGATTGTAAAGGTGTACTGAGTGAGAAGATAAGATTGTGGAAGTATTCTGAATGCCCTATTTATTTTGGATATTACTTTATGTGTAATGGAGAAATATTGGCACTTTTTAATTGTGGAAGCAAGATTTGTATGTGATAAGCAGTTTGGACTTTAACAATTTAATCCATGCCTGACTGGATGAAGATATGGGAGAGACACAACTGAGGAAACAGAGACGCAGTTGATTGCTCTTGGTTAATGGAGAAAGAATAGATAATTAAGGGTCTTAGAGGGAAATGGGGCTTCCCTGGTGGCTCAGAGGTTAAAGCATCTGCCTCCAATGTGGGAGACCTGGGTTTGATCCCTGAGTCAGGAAGATCCCCTGGACAAGGAAATGGTTACCCACTCCAGTATTCTTGCCTGGAGAATCCCATGGACAGAGAAGCCTGGTAGGCTACAGTCCACGGGATTGCAGAGTTGGACACGACTGAGTGACTTCACTTTCTTTCTTTCTTTAGGGGGAAATGATCCATAGGACTTGTTGACATGCTAGACATAAGGTAAAAGAGAAAAGAGAATAAAAAATGACTCTGGAACATAACAGGTCACATAGCTGAGAAAAATGGTGGTATCATTTCATACTGGGATGAAAAATCCAGAAACAAGAGTATGTTGTCAGTGGTTCTTGGGTTGTGTTCAAGTGAATCCATTTAGTACGAAGTCTGACTTTTTTAAAAAGTGGAACTGTTCTGGATGCTGAAAACAATAACCATAGTGCTATTGAAGTTGAAATCATGAACAGTAGAGACACTGCTTTCAGAGTAAAGAAGTTCAGGGTGTCAGAAGGCTCATAAATATTAAAATCATCAATTTATTTATAGGTAATTAGCGTGAGATAGGCTGGGGATAGAGTAATCCTTTTTCCTAGGCAACAGCTTTTTAAATTCCCACCTTTGAGCTGTTTTCTCAAAGCATGGCCCCTAGAGCAGTGGCAAGAGCAATTTGGAACTTGCTCAAGATACATCTTTCGATGCCACCCATTACCTACTAAATCAGGACTTCTGGCATTTGGGGGCCAGAATCTATGGTTTCAGAATATTACCAGGTGATTCTGATTCACTCCAAAAGGACTCAATCTTGATTGCACATCAGAATCACCTGGGTGTTATTAAAATCTGTCTCCTGGACCACACCTAGTGATTTGACTGTAGACAAGCGCGTGACCTGGGCACCAAGACCAGGAATTTTGAAAGTTCCCCAGGTGATACTAATGTGCAGCCAGGGCTGAGAACTGCAGTCCTGAAGAGTAATGACAAAGAAATCCTAAGAGGAGTGTAACTCAAACTTTAAAGTGCAAACCAACCATCTCGGTTACTCTTAACAGTGCAGATGCTGAGGCAGGTCTGGGGTGCAGCTCGAGAGTGTGCATTGTAGTCTGCTCCCCTTGAGCAGTGTGTGACCACAGACCACACTTCAGGAAGCAAAGCTTTGGAGAAGATTTACCAGACATACACGATACACAGTTTGAAGAAACAACGGATTAGCTGGGGGTGACTAGTTTGGCATAAGAATTGGTTGCTCAGGAAAAAATACCAGAAGTGGGAGTAGATGCCAGTAATACAGTTTACAAACATGTTCAGTTTTTACAGTGTTTTTAGATCAATGCCAAAACGCAGGTACTTTTAAAAAAATTGTTGTTTTTGTTGTTTAGTCATTAAGTCATGTTTGACTCTTTGCGACCCCATGGACTGCAGCATGCCAGGCTTCTCTGTCCATCACTATCTCTGAGTTTGCTCAAATTCACGTCCATTGAGTCAGTGATGCTATCTAATCATCTCTTCCTTTATTGTGCCTTTCTCCTCCTGCCCTCAATCTTTCCCAGAATCAGAGTCTTTTCCAATGAGTGAGCTCTTTGTATCAGGTGACCAGTGTTGGAGCTTCAGCATCAGTCCTTCCAGTGAATATTCAGGGTTGATTTCCTTTAGGATTGACTGGTTTGATCTCCTTGCAGTCCAAGGGACTCTTAAGAGTCTTCTCCAGCACTGTTTAAAAAAGACTAGTCTTTAAATAAAAATATTTGACCAAGTGAAAGAGGTCAAAATCAAATTTTTGCAAGTAGGCACCAAGAGAATCAGTGGGTTATCATATTTTTGCCATGTTTTCCTGGAGAAGATGTAAGTTTAAGTTTCTAGTATAACTTTGATTGTCCTACTAAATGTTATTCTGGAAGGATTAACCCATATGGGCTCATACTAATCCACTCACAGGTCAATAGGAAAATATTTCTATTTGTATGTTTTCACTTTAGTAAAAGTCAACCTATAATTCTGGAACTTCACAACTATGGTGGAAAAGATCCCCAAAGTGAATTATGTATTATTTTTTGCCACTTTGGAGATAGGTGCCTTGGTAGTTTTAATGAAGTTTTGATTTAAAGTTTATTGGTGGTTGAAGGAAACCAATTTAGCTGCCTCCCTTTATGGATGACAGTAGTCGAATCATCACTTGTCTATTGGACCCAGCCCCAACAATATTTTAATTAGCAAAGGGTTGATCTGAGTCTGATGTGACAACTTACCCTTTGGCTCTTGAATTCTATTTGCTTCTTCATTAATCAAAAGAAAAATAAATATGTTAGACTGATTAAATAAGGCTTTGCCTTTCCATTAAATGTTTAGGCTTCTGGAGTTAGGAGACATGGGTATTTCCTATTGTAAATTACATTCTCCTGGTTAACTTATTAGTAAATGGGTGAACTGATCTTGCATGGAAAAAGGATGAGAGATTAATTAATAGTGTTTAGTAAATATTAAAATGAATTGGTCCAAAATTGAGTTAGATACCACGCATTCCTAATATGAGTTAACTCCAGAATATAAATCCATCTCCTATTTTCCCAAGGGGAAGGTCCAAAAGGTTTGTGACTTTTTTTATTAGCTATGCCATAATTGTAAAATATTAACCTTTAATATTTAATTTATTAAATGTTATAAGACATTCAAAATAACTTTTATAATTATCTTATTTAGATAGAAGTATGCTTTTCCATATTTCTTGAGAACACTTTATTTGCTTTTCATTATG
>SJYC01053075.1:0-32992 GCA_006408675.1 Madoqua kirkii | reverse complement strand
ACACTTTATTTGCTTTTCATTATGTATCTTTCAAAGTAGTCTCATCATTTTCAGAGTTTCTTGTTGAATCGTCTTCACTGAGAGAACACAATTTGGTCTGACCACAGTTTTTTTAGATAGAACACATTTTGGTTTAGTATTAATATATGTTATTCTCATTGGAAAATTTATCCTGAGAGTATACAATTACAAAACTTTAACACATTTTTATATTGTCCTGTGTACATACATTTATGATCTCCAAAACATAACCATACTTTCTACTTTTTAAGTAAACTTTACAAGCCTTGTTTACAGCAACACTTGCAGTTGTGAAATCATCCCAGTGAGAGTAATGAAGAAATCTGTATTAAAGTTTTTTCTTGTTTCATTCATCAATTTATTCAGTTAATCAGTTAATGCTAGTATTGACATTTGTGATTTCAGACTAACATGTTTTCTTTCCCAGGCAGTATTTGATTAGTCAAAATTTAGTAAATTGAAAGAGGATGAGCTATAACTAGACTTTGTAAGAACTTGGATATAAAATAACTAACCATGTCCTCTTATCTGAGGGTTAATATTTTAGGAGGAAAAAAACTTTTGGCTTATATTTGTGTAAGGCCAGCAGTAATAATAAGGTATAATTCATACAATTTTTATCATTGTTTTAAAGCAAATTCATACTAATTATCATGACTTCTGAATTCTACATTCAATTTTATTTTGTATTTTTATCTGAAACTGATTACAATGAGTAAAAATTATAACAAGCAACAGGAAATTCTCTAAAGGTTTTATATATTATTTATGATCTCCAAAACATAACCATACTTTCTACTTTTTAAGTAAACTTTACAAGCCTTGTTTACAGCAACACTTGCAGTTGTGAAATCATCCCAGTGAGAGTAATGAAGAAATCTGTATTAAAGTTTTTTCTTGTTTCATTCATCAATTTATTCAGTTAATCAGTTAATGCTAGTATTGACATTTGTGATTTCAGACTAACATGTTTTCTTTCCCAGGCAGTATTTGATTAGTCAAAATTTAGTAAATTGAAAGAGGATGAGCTATAACTAGACTTTGTAAGAACTTGGATATAAAATAACTAACCATGTCCTCTTATCTGAGGGTTAATATTTTAGGAGGAAAAAAACTTTTGGCTTATATTTGTGTAAGGCCAGCAGTAATAATAAGGTATAATTCATACAATTTTTATCATTGTTTTAAAGCAAATTCATACTAATTATCATGACTTCTGAATTCTACATTCAATTTTATTTTGTATTTTTATCTGAAACTGATTACAATGAGTAAAAATTATAACAAGCAACAGGAAATTCTCTAAAGGTTTTATATATTATATAAAAGAGATATACATACTTTCTTTCATTAGACTGAGTCCCTGTGGAATATACTCTAGTGACGATATGTGGGAGAAAATTTAGTTCAACCTTAATCTTAGGACTTTTTTCCTTTAAATGTAGTAATGTCTAAGTTTGACCCTATGGTAAAAAGTTATTTTGATCTGTGTATTATCAACTTTTGCTAGTGCAAAAACAAACTCAAAACTGCAGCAGCTTTCCACAATATACGTTTTGTTGTTGTTGTTCTGTATGTAACTTGAAAGCTGTTCTTTGCTGGGCTTCACTGAGCTCAGCCCAGCTCTGTGAGTCCTCTTATGCCTCTAACCATTTAAAGGAAGAGCCACCATCTGAGAGGTGATGTTCTCGTGGCAGAAGGCAACTGCTTAGATAAGAGAGAGCCAACCCAGACAAAGCGTTAAAGCTTCTATTTGTATGTCACATCTGCTCATACTCTGTTGCAGAAAGTCTCATGGCTAAGCCAGTGTCAGTGGAGCAAGAGGATGTAATCCCTATCAATGGGAAGCACGACAAGGGTTGGGAGGAGGCATATAACTGTGAGCAAATAATAAGTCTACTCTAGCCTGTTAGCTGATAACTAAATTGTTTGCTGAGTGCCTTGCAACTTCCCTGGTGGCTCAGACGGTAAAGCATGTGCCTATAATGAGGGAGGTCCGGGTTCGATCCCTGGGTTGGGAAGATATCCTGGAGAAGGAAATGGCAACTCACTCCAGTACTATTGCCTGGAAAATCCCATGGATGGAGGAGCCTGATAGACTACAGCCCATGGGGTTGCAAAGAGTTGGACATGACTGAGCGACTTCCCTTTCACTTTCCTCCTTTTGCAATTTGCAAAATTTTCTTAAAAATCATTAGAATCAAAGTTAATGTAATTGAGTATGTAGGACACACACTGTTTTTGAGTACCTATGCTGCTGCTAAGTCACTTCAGTCGTGTCCCACTCTTAGCGACCCCATGGACTGCAGCCCACCAAGCTCCTCGGTCCACAGGATTTTCCAGGCAAGAGTACTGGACTGGGGTGCCATTGCCTTCTCCATAATGGCCATGAAATCGGATGAAGGTCAGTCATATGAAATATGAAGATCATATAAGATTTGAGAGAAGATATTGAATATATTTTCTGATGTACTTACAGTTCCTCATGATGCCATCAGAAATAGTTTCCTTCGTGGTTTTTAACTTCTCAGAATAATTTTCGTGTCTGAAGCCTGTTTGGGAGTTTTTGCTTCCTGTACTATTCTTGTCACTGCAGTATCCAAGTCTGGTTCTCTTCCAGGTCTCCTGGAGATTCTAGGAGGTATTTAATTTCCTTTAGTATTTCTGCTAAAGTAGTTAGGCTAAACTCTTTTCCATATATATCCTATGGAATGGATATGAGGCTTCAAGAAGTTAATGTATAAGAAGGTACCCAGCATATGGAATGCATTTTAAAAGTCAGATCCTTTTCTAGTCCTAGGATTTCCTTATGAAAATGTTGATATATTTGCTACTCTAAAGAAATGCTTTATTGTTAATTTTTTGGCATGATGTCCTCAAACTCTTAAGAACAGCTTACCCTGTTTTAGTGTCAATGATTTTTCTCATTGATACTGAAAGCCTGGGAGTGAAATGAACATAAGTAGAAAAACAATTTTCCCGCCGCTGTCTGAGGATGTCTCTTAGCCAATCATATGTCCTAGATTATCAGAGGGCAATTCCAACTTACAGTATGCTGCTGCTTATATGTAGCATCTATGTTTTATGTTTTGCTTCATGAAACGTATGCTATCCTTGGAGCTTCCAGCGTGGTGAATGTGAAGATCCAGGGAAAGGCATGCCCTAGAAGAGGGCATGAAAGCTCCTGCCCTTTCCTATAACCTCAGCACATGCATCTCTTCCATTTGGTTGTTCCTGAGTCATATCCCTTTGTAACAAACCAGTCATCTTGTTTGGGGTTCGGCTCTCAGATGATGTGTTCCTTCTAAACAGCTTGACAGAAGAATTAGGAGAGGATCCAGAAAGAAAAATTTATGATGATTATAAATTTGTGACCAAGAAAGCCCTTCAAATTATAGGGCTCACATAGCCTGCTGGATCGCTTTTTCTCTGGTCTTAGATGCATGGATTTTTCATGGATATAACTCTATTATAAGACTAATGAGATGCACAATAATCCATGTGCTTATGAAGCATATGGGAAAGATAAGATCCACAAAAGACAAAAGAAGCACGTGCCAAGAAGAATCCAATTAAAGAAATTGCCAAAGGTTGACAAAGAGCTAGCACTTAATTGAGGAAGAGGAGAAGCAAAAATCTGCATAGAAGAAGAAAGTTAAGAGCCTTCCTAATATTCTTTCTTACGAGTGATGGTTTAAAAGTTACATTTGAGAGAACTGACTTCCAAGGAGACAAACAAAAGTGAAGAATTTAGGCTTTTGAATTCACCTGCTTAAAAATTATTGGAAAAAGGAAGAAGAAACTAAGATTCTTAGAGCAACAAGGACTTCATGAAAAAGAAGAGAAAGAACTGGGAGGAAAACAAAGTGATGCAGAAACTTTTGAGTTCAGATGTCAAAAAAAACTGGGTGGAAGAGATCAGGAAACGACACAGATTTCTCCATCAAGCAGAAGCAGCAGGAAAGACTCATGGGGACCATCAGATGGTCCACAAATTCCAGTTTAATGTGATTAAAGCTGGAGAAGAACTTGGAAGCTTCAAAGATACTGCCACAAAGCAGAAGCTGATGAATAAAACTCTTGAAGATTGAAACTTGAAGTAAAAAATGAAACATTGAGTGTTTTGGACACTGCAATTGGCAGGAAACAATTGACATTCACATTAAAGAGTTTTGAACCATAGAAGTGATGGGTGGCTGAGAAGCTCCACTGACAGGAAAAGAAAACATCTCCTGGTTCAGCCAGTCACCAAGAGACACGTGTACCCCAGTGTTCATTGCAGCATTGTTTATAATAGCCAGGACATGGAAAAAACCTAGATGTCCATCAGCAGATGAATGGATAGGAAAGCTGTGGCACATATACACAATGGAGTATTACTCAGCCCTTAAAAAGAATAAATTTGAATCAGTTCTAATGAGATGGATGAAACTGGAGCTGATTATACAGAGTGAAGTAAGCCAGGAAGAAAAACACCAATACAGTATACTGACACATATAGATGGAATTTAGAAAGATAGTAATGATGACCCTGTATGTGAGACAACAAAAGAGACACAGAAGTATAGAACGGACTTTTGGCCTCTGAGGGAGAGGGAGAGGGTGGGATGATTTGGGAGAATGGCATTGAAACATGTATACTATCATGCAAGAAATGAAGTGCCAGTCTATGTTTGATACAGGATACAGGATGCTTGGGGCTGGTGCATGGGGATGATCCAGAGAGATGATATGGGGTGGGAGGTGGGAGGGGGCTTCGGGATTGGGAGCTTGTGTACACCTGTGGCTGATTCATGTCAATGTATGGCAAAACCAATACAGTATTGTAAAGTAGAATAAAGTAAAAATAAAATTAAAAAACAAAAACAAAAACAAAAAAAGTTAAGACACAAAAGAGGCTGGCTGCTTCTTTGAGCAGCCAGTGATTTGGAAGGAGCGTTTCTCCTTCAAATTGATCATCATCAGAACACATCAAGTGCTTCCTTGGTGGTTCAGCAGTAAAGAATCTGCCTGCAATGCAGGAGCCACAAGAGATGTGGATTCACCCCCTGGGTCGGGAAGATTCCCCTGGAGGAGGGCATGGCAACCCACTCCAGTATTCTTGCCTGGAGGATCCCATGGACAGAGGAGCCTGGCTGGCTACAGTCCACGGGGTTGCAGACAGTCAGACACGACTTAGCAAGCACGCACAGAGTACATTACACACAAATTGGGGGAATGTCCACTTTTAATGTTTTATGTAAATTCCACCTACAACTAAAAAGATAAGATTTGACCACTTGTCCCTATAGCTTATAGGTAAGACTTTTTGAAACTGAACCCCTTCCCCCACCAAATGGTCAGTACGCCACCCCCAGGGTGCTTTCTATGAGTTGTTGCTCCCCATAGACATTGTTATTTTCTCATGGTTTTCATCAAGTAATGCAGGTTGTTATTTTTTAGTATTGTAGTATATTTTTTAATGTGATATGAGTGTCATGAAAGGTTACCGTGTGCTAAAATGAAAATTGATCGTGCCCTGGGGACTTTTCTTCCAGTGCCTGCCTCCGTTTGCTATCCAGTCAGCAGCCCAAGCAGTGGGAACTGCAGACCGGTCTTCCAGCGGTGAGTGGAGCTCTCCCTTCTTCAGTAGGAAACAGCTGCGTGGGCACTGAGGACACCTGCCCACCTTCAGACCAGCCTGGGGCCTAGGACTGAGTAGCAGTAAATTTGGAAACTGCTTGTTGATTCGTCCTGAAATCCCTCCTTTGCAGCAGCCTTTAATGCAACAGTCTGAGCTTCCTTTTCAGTCCCCTTAGGGCCTCTGAAGAAGTACAGGTTACACGTGACCTTCCATGGGTGTTCACAGGAGAAGGTGTCATGCCTGTGCTGAACTTTTTGGGTCAGCACCCACCACATCAGGCTCACCAAGTGAGCCCCCTTGTAGAGGACGGTCTCTGCCTTCCCCACTAGAGCCTTCACATGGCGCAGAGGAGCATCTGTATTCTGCTGAGTGACTGTAGGCAGGTTACCATAAAGCGTCACTGTGAGAGGCTAGTGACCAACCCTGGGTCAGTCACCACCAGCAATCATGGCTCACACAAGGCTGCCTGGATCTGGCTGGTGAAGATTGCAGGAGTTAAATGGCCAGCAATCGGAGTGGCTCCAGTGGCAGCTGCAAACTTTATTTAGCACAGCTCAATCACCAGTGTTCGTGGATTATATGATACTAGTATCAGCTGAGTTTGCCAGCAAAAGCTTCTAAGCTTTCCCAGTTTCTCTACAGATTTATGAATTAGAGTTTACTGGTTTTTTTTTTTCTTTCTTTTGGTAGATATGCTGTTCCATTTGGAAGTCAAGGTTAATGTCACCTAGTGGGTTACTGCTGCAAGGAATCTGTGGACATCGTTATCTCATCAGCAAAACATCAAGGTCTCTGGATGTCATGAAAGTTTCCCGTTAAGTTACAATAGGAGCCCAGAACAATGCTATATGGACTCCTCTCTGGGCTGGGAGGGATTGGGGGCAGGAGGAGAAGGGGCCGACAGAGGATGAGATGGCTGGATGGCATCACTGACTTGATGGACATGAGTTTGAGTGAACTCCAGGAGTTGGTGATGGACAAGGAGGCCTGGCGTGCTGAGATTCATGGGGTCACAAAGAGTCGGACACGACTGAGCAACTGAACTGAACTGGTTAGTCCAGAAAGGTGAGTTGTATTTTTATTTGCACTTTTATTATTATCAACTCACACATTTTTTCAGGTGTACTGTTGGTTTATATGTCTTCATTAGTGAATGATCATGATGTTTTCCAGTTTTTCTTTAGAGACTGATTTTTGCAAAGTTGGAAACATCTTTTATGTAACAGCTAGCTTCAACACTAATTCCTCAAATGGGTTGCTTAAATACTTTCTCAGTTTAGACTTTCTTTTTTAAATTGTTTAACAAAGATCTTATTAAAATTGTTTTAAAAAGTAACTTTTATTTATATTTTTTATAGTTTTTGGTTAAAAAAAAAGTGAGTTACTGAAAATAGTTTTTCAGGAAAACTAATGTAGCAGTGGTAGGAAGGACTGATTAGCCAAGAAAGCTCAATTAGTATATCAGTTCAGAATTGAAACATGAGACAAGGTTCTGCAGTCAAAAGCCAGAGATGGAAACAAAATTTAATGAATAAGCATCAGGTGCCTTTTAAAGGATGTGGTGCTAGTGGTAAAGAACCCACCTTCCAGCACAGGAGATGTAAAGAGATGGGGGTTTGATGCTTGGGTCGGGAAAATCCCCAGAGGAGAGCATGGCATTAGGAAAACTAATGTAGCAGTGGTAGGAAGGACTGATTAGCCAAGAAAGCTCAATTAGTATATCAGTTCAGAATTGAAACATGAGACAAGGTTCTGCAGTCAAAAGCCAGAGATGGAAACAAAATTTAATGAATAAGCATCAGGTGCCTTTTAAAGGATGTGGTGCTAGTGGTAAAGAACCCACCTTCCAGCACAGGAGATGTAAAGAGATGGGGGTTTGATGCTTGGGTCGGGAAAATCCCCAGAGGAGAGCATGGCATCCCACTCCAGTATTCTTGCCTGGAGAATCCCTTGGGCAGAGGAGCCTGGTGGGCTACAGTCCATGGGGTCGCAGAGTGGGACATGACTGAACTACTTAGCATGCACACAAACCTTTTAAGGGAAGAATGATAGGGGCTGGTTCAATGTACATTCTAAAGAGATATGTCACAAATGATTCCAAAATTTGAGACTAAGAAGAAATGTACCAGTGCTAGAAACATAAAATGTTGGTATGCTGCTCCATTGTTTTTCTCAAAGGTTGTTTTATTCGATTTTAAGTAAACAGTTTATGGTGACAACAGTCTACATATATGAACACTGAGGAGTCTTGGAAAATTTTTTTCTGTCTTTGATACACATTCTTAAATAACCAAGCTCATGCTTTGTTATATTTCATTATAACCACTGATTGTGTTGTGAGCAGCAGATAAACAGGATTTTCTGTCTTCCCTCTCACTTCCTACTATAGCTGTGCTACTCCTCCTGCCCCACATTGGTACCAAGTCATAGGTGACTGGTTGCAATGATCTGCTGTGACCTGAGACCCCAGTCTCCTGATCTACTTTCCTTCCTGCCTCTACATGCCAGAATTACCTCCCACTACATATCTAAGCCCAAGCAGACTGCTGCTGCTGCTGCTGCTGCTGCTGCTGCTGCTGCTGCTAAGTCGCTTCAGTCATGTCCGACTCTCTGTGACCCCGTAGATGGCAGCCCACCAGGTTCCCCCATCCCTGGGATTCTCCGACTCTCTGTGACCCCATAGATGGCAGCCCACCAGGTTCCCCCATTCCTGGGATTCTCCAGGGAAGAACACTGGAGTGGGTTGCCATTTCCTTCTCCAAACCGTGAAAGTGAAAAGTGAAAGTGAAGTCGCTCAGTTGTGCCTGACTCTTTGTGAGACCATGGACTGCAGCCCACCAGGCTCCTCTGCCCATGGGATTTTTCAGGCAAGAGTACTGGATTGGGATGCCATCACCTTCTCCGCCCAAGCATACTACATATATGGAATCATGTGCAATGGCAAATGTTCTGGCTGATCGGGAGCCTGGAAGGAAAATGGTTAAAAGACCAAGTTCAAGGAGGTCTGGCGTAGAGGCATGTGGGTTGACATGTGGAGAACAGAAAGTAGCACTGATGCCTCGCTGTCTCTGGGCCCAGGACCATGGCACCTCGTTCATAAAAGACTGTCACAGGAATCCCATAGAGTGTATTTGTTCCTACTTTCTCTGTCCATCTGACAATGCCTTACCCACAATTCTAAAATCCAAAGATCTCTGACATCCAACAGTTATTTTTCTTTTTGCAAATGCATTTGGCAGCAGAAAATTAGTTGAAGTGACATGATGACATTTATAGTTGTAATTACAATTAATAAAGGCAATAAATTAAAGAACCCAGATGTCACATGATTTTCCAATACAGTATGGATGTGAGAGTTGGACTGTGAAGAAGGCTGAGCGCCGAAGAATTGATGCTTTTGAACTGTGGTGTTGGAGAAGACTCTTGAGAGTCCCTTGGACTTCAAGGAGATCCAACCTGTCCATTCTGAAGGAGATCAGCCCTGGGATTTCTTTGGAAGGAATGATGCTAAAGCTGAAACTCCAGTACTTTTGCTACCTCATGTGAAGACTTGACTCATTGGAAAAGACTCTGATGCTGGGAGGGATTGGGGGCAGGAGGAGAAGGGGATGACAGAGGATGAGATGGCTGGATGGCATCACTGACTCGATGGACGTGAGTCTGAGTGAACTCCGGGAGTTGGTGATGGACAGGGAGGCCTGGTGTGCTGCGATTCGTGGGGTGTCAGAGAGTTGAACACGACTGAATGACTGAACTGAACTGAATTGAAGAATTACAATGGGGAGAAGAGCACCAATATTGCTAAGAATTCAGGTGGTGACTCTCGCAGCCTGGAGCAGGAGAATGTGTTATAAGGCTGAACTCACTAGTAACAGTAGAAATCAGTAAAAAATCCCCAGACAACAAAAGCTGGTAGTATTGCTTAACCCTCAGAAGCCTGGTGGGTGCAACTGATGATGACGACCCTCATGCCATCTATCACTTGTGCACCAGCTCCTGTCCCTCAGCTCACATCTATGGTTGCAACAAGGATCATCTACAACCAGCTGATGGAGGGGTTGGGTTCATGAATGGGTAAGCTGAGGATATAGGTACAAGACAGAATTAGATGACAACTCTACTATAGCTTCATTCAAGGTAAGACAGTGATGATAGGAAATCATCTCCATGATCAGACGTTTCAGGCAGTGCCCTACTCATCCATTTCGTGGGGACACAGAAGTGGTTCAAGCTTAGAAGATATATGGAATTCTGGGCAATGGGAAGTGGCTTGGCTGACCGGGGTCCTGGAAAGAGAAGTGCTGAAAGGCCAGTTTCAGTGAGTTCTGGCTAGAGACGCAGGTTTGGACAAGTGAGTATGGTCACACATTGTGGACATATTTGTATCACGTGTTAATGCCCACCAGAGATCTCCACCATGAAAACAACACTAAACACCCCAGTAAATCAAATTGAATTGGCCAGTTGACATGAGCCAGCCTCTGTCATCATCCACTCCAGTGCTGACACATGAGGTGCATAAAAGAAGTGTCCAGGATGACAGAGGTGGAGGCTGTGCAACCGTATGGGCTGCTACCTGCCAAAGCTACAAAACAGCCAACCTGCCAGTAATAGAGACCTCTGCTGAGCTGTCTATAGGGCACCAGCTGGTCGCTGGGAGGCCAGCAGAATACACTGGACTCCTTCCACATTAGAAGGCATAGAGATTCCTTTTGATAAGAACAGGCACATGCTCAGTTATGGAGTCATTTTTCCTACCCATGAATCCATAGCCAGCACCATTGTTGTAGGATCTTGAAAACATGAGTCATCACCACAAGACTCCACAAATATCATGTCAGGTCAAAGGATCCACTCTATTGAAAAGGGGGTTTGTTGATGGTCTGTTACACGTGATCCACCAGTCATATTGCACACAGTGCCACGCAGAAGCTGCTGGCCAGATAGAGAGCAACGAAATTGCCTGCTGCAGGATAAGGAAGTATGTACAAGTCCAGAGATGAAATGTTACAAAGACTACATTCCTTCTGGACATAGTGTCCATTTTAATTCAGAGGTCTTTATATGATGCTGTGTCCCTAGTAAATAGAATGTACAAACCAGAAGCCAAACTGTAGGAGCAGGATTAATCCCACTTGTCATCAGTCTAAGTGACTCACCCGGCAAATGTGTGGTTCCCATCCCTGCCACTCGGGGTACTCTTCCCTCAAAAAAGAAGCATTTCCACCAGGACACGACAAGACCTCTACTCAACTATCAGCTAAGGGTTGCCTCCTAGATGCATCATTTTCCTCTTGTAAATGACCAGAACATGAATGGAGTTAGTAAGCTGATAGGCGTAATTGACCATTTTCACCAGCAGAAGTAATATGAAGTGGGCAGGGAGCAATACGTCTGATACTCAGATGGTCACTGGGGTACCTCTTGGTGCCCCCTTCCCAAGTTTTGGTGGTCATTGGAAAAGTGTGGTGGAACAACTTAGTAATATTTTTCTGAATAAAGCTAGGTTATCTGGGACTCAGAAACCTTGGGAATGTTGGTCTGGATCATGCCACAGGAATGATAAACGTCCTTCCATGAACCTCTGTCTTAGAATCAGATCCTGTGGAACCTAGTCTGAGATTCATGTTTATTTAAAGAGGACTCCTCCAACAGGCTGGAAATGTCATGTACTATGTGGTTTAATGGACTTCCCCAGTGGCTCAGATGGTAAAGAATCTGCCTGCAGTGTGGGAGACCTGGGTTCAATCCCTGGGTTGGGAAGATCCCCTGGAGGAGGGCATGGCAACCCACTCCAGTATTCTTGCCTGGAGAATCCCCATGCACAGAGGATCCTGGCGGGCTACAGTCGATGGGGTCGCAAAGAGTCAGACACAACTGAGCAACTAAGCACACGCACACATATGGTATAAATATTGTCTTCCTTTTTTTAAATCAGTAAAGCTTATAATTTTAAAGTGTTGTTGGCCCCAATGTTTTCAGAAAAGGGATTTCAGACTTGTGTTTATTGAATGAAATGTAACAGGGGAAAGACGCTGTAAGGATCATACGATAGATCTTTTAGGCATCTTTCATGTTTGCTTGTGACCAACACTTCCTCCTTTTGTCTTTTTTCTTCTTTGCAAAAATCAGTCTTCCTCTACTACTGCCTGATTTAGGAAACTTTCATAGGCTTTGCTCTCCAAGATGTCGACTAAAAAGATGCAAAAAGTGAGAGTAGTGAGTTAAGTTTTATTTGGGTCAAAATGAGTACTGCAGTCCAGGAGACAGCACCTCAGATAGCTCTGAGAGACTCCTCCAAAGAGGTAGTAGGGGAAGGTCAATATGTAAGATTTTCATGAAGGGGAAATTCAGTGCAATGACGTGCTTACTTTACAAGAAGTTTTCTGCTGGTCAGGAGGAGTTGGTGTCACCATTGAATGGATTTAGTGCTTTTCTAGATATGAGGAGATGTAAGGATTCAGTTCAGTAACTCAGTTGTGCGCGACTCTTTGCGACCCCATGAAATGCAGCACGCCAGGCCTCCCTGTCCATCACCAACTCCCGGAGTTCACCCAAATTCATGTCCATTGAGTTGGTGTTGCCATCCAGCCATCTCATCCTCTGTCGTCCCCTTCTCCTCCTGCCCCCAATCCCTCCCAGCATCAGAGACTTTTCCAATGAGTCAACTCTTCACATGAGGTGACCAAAGTATTGGAGTTTCAGCTTCAGCATCATTCCTTCCAAAGAAATCCCAGGGCTGATCTCCTTTAGAATGGACTGGTTGGATCTCCTTGCAGTCCAAGGGACTCTCAAGAGTCTTCTCCAACACCACAGTTCAAAAGCATCAATTCTTTGGCACTCAGCTGTCTTCACAGTCCAACCCTCACATCCATACATGACCACTGGAAATTGGGATCATGAAATCAGTTCCTGAAAATAACTAACTGTCTAAAGATCTGTTCCGCCAGCTTCCCTGGAGCACAGAGTGCCCCGCTCTCCACCCTGAACTACCCTCAGGGGGTGTTGAAGGTCTGCAGTTGCAGCAGCTCAGGGTTCAGTCTCTGCAGAGGCAGATGGTAAATGCCCTTGTTGTTGTTGTTCATTGCTGGCAAATGCTCCTGGCAAGTGCTAAATTTGTGGTTGACAAAGGTTCACTTTTCCTTCTCATAATCTCCAGACAGTGACATCTTAGAATACCTAATGTTGATTTTTAACTTTTTACTAGATTATATCTTTCCCAGTACAAATATATTGAGTATTTTCTAAGAAGTATTCTCAAATCTTCTGAATTAAAAATAAGCAAATTATCCTCCACTAACAAGATTATATAAAGTTTTCTCTTTGACATGTTTCAAAAATTGCTTGGCAAAGATGAAGAGTAATCACTGGAGCGAGTACTTATATCTAATAATTAGGAATATACATTCTATCTGCATTTCTCAAAGAGATTGCTTCCATGGAAACACTATGGTTTTTACATGGAAGCATACAAAAGTGTTATCTGGCATTATAGCTCCACCAAGTGGTAAAACTGACATGAAACTGTAGAATTATATTAGTCTCAAAATGTGATCAGTTTAACTTCCATACTAGAATTCCTACCAAGGCTGTGTTTATAATCAAATATCTCCTCATTTCAAAGCACAACCTGAGCTATTTTTAATTTGGAAATTCTGATGATTTTATTTATGCACCTGATATGGAGTATTTAGATTTGGGGGGCAGGGAGGAGGAGGCAGGTCTAGATACTGAAGAAAGCACACCTTGCTACTATTTATTTTGATTCTTTACTATCTGTAAATTACCATTTGCTACTGCAAATGGCTATTGTCAGGCCTAAGGTCCTCTCTGACTTTTAGCCAGAGGCAGTTCCTTACCATGTGGGCCTCTGCTTACCAGTGTTCACAACCCCCCATTTTGCTTGTTAGATCCAAGAAAGGAGGAGAAACAGCGAGGCAGGAAGAGCAAAAGTCAAATCACGGTCTTTCTCCGACCTAATCTCAGGAGTGATGTCCCACCACCATCACTGTTTTTTCTGTTGATTAGAGACGGGTCCAGTGCACAATCAAGGGGAGGGGATTACAGACAGCAGAAACACCAGGAGGCAGGGCTCTCTGGGGGGGGTCATCTTAGAGGCTGCCTACCACAGTGCTTCCCTGAAATAAATGCATAACCCCCGAAATGCTAATACTTTATAAAAATTCAAATACCATACCATTCACTCGCAGACACTAATCATTTTATTATGCATACTAGAGTTTATCATTATGCTCTGGGCTTCCC
Organism: Madoqua kirkii; assembly: GCA_006408675.1. NCBI lineage: Eukaryota > Metazoa > Chordata > Mammalia > Artiodactyla > Bovidae > Madoqua > Madoqua kirkii. Next base: position 19,083 of record SJYC01053075.1, on the reverse strand, counting down.
AGATGGCACAGTGCTGGAGACACAAGTTTGATCCTTAGGTCAGGAAGACCCCCTGGAAGAGGAAATGGCAACCCACTCCAGTATTCTTGCCTGAGACAGCCCAGGCACAGAGGAGCCTGGAGGGAACACAGAACACGTGGTCGCAGAGTTGGACAAACTGAGCAAGGAGCACACCCAGTACTGTGCGCTAGGTATACTAATCTAAATGTTTTAACACATATTTACTCATTAATTGTCAACTCTCTAATCCTTGTAACAACTCTATAACACTATTACTAATTCCATCACACAGATAAGGAAAAGGGGGGGGCCAGAAAAATTAAGCACGTTGTCAAGACTTGAAACTGGGCCACCTGAGTCCAAGGAGAATACAGTGTTCAAGGTGGTTTCTATTTGCCATCCAACAGAAATTTTAAATTAAAGATAAGGAACACCGTTGAAAATAAAAATAAAAGCAGATTTTCCACAGTGATTCTAGCTTTCTACTATTCCAGCTGATACATTTTAAATTATAAAGACAGTGCTTTTTCTTCACCTTCAATAACCCTAGTTTAGGCCAATATCCTGGCACTATTGTTAATTCTTTTACCCTCAAAAGTGTTGCAATTTGGATAATAATTTATTAATTGTTTTAATATACAGGTTCCCAAGTGGTACTAGTGGTAAAGAATCCAACTGCCAATGCAGGAGATAAAAGAGACTTGGGTTCGATCTCTGGATCAGGAAGATCCCTGGAAGAAGGCGTGGCAACACACTCCAAAATTCTTGCCTGGAGAATCCCATGGACAGAGAAGCCTAGTGGGCTATAGTCGGACATGACTGAGGTGACTCAGCATGTATATATACACACATTCAAAGTGTCCCAACACATCTGAAGAATAACACCCATTTCATCACTGGAGAAAATTTAGCCTTCCTACCATACCTCCAAGTGATTCTGATGTGGCACTAACAGTTGATAGTCACTTTTTTAGATGTAAAAAAAGTAATGATAAAATAGTGTCATAGTGATTACACCTTGATTAGAGAGCAGCACAAATCATTTAGCTGCTGCTGCTGCTGCTAAGTCGCTTCAGTCGTTTCCAACTCTGTGCAACCGCATGGATGGCAGCCCACCGGGCTCCTCTGTCCCTGGGATTCTCCAGGCAAGAATACTAGAGTGGGTTGCCATTTCCTTGTCCAAATCATTAGCTAGCTCCCACATAAATCTAGCAGCAGAACCTCAAACATATGGGGAAAAGTAATTATAAGAAAAGTTGTCTTTAGAGCTTGTCTATCACTTTGTACTTCAGAAATACAATGTAAAATGTGGGTCTAGTTAAGTTGATCAATTTTACCAGCAGAAATATCCCAACTAGACAGATTACAGTCCAAGATTTTTAAGAATTTATTTTAGGTTGCCTATACTTATTAAATTGAGTTGTTAAGCAAGTGAATGCCTTCATCATTAATAAAACGCATTTGTTTTTAGAGTTAGCAAGAGATAAACAGACTAAAAATTATTGAAAAAATAATTAAAAGTTTATATATAGAAAATAAGAACATGCAAATTTTCAGATACTAACATTAGCAGAAAAAGGCTGCATTTTGACCTTTAGCCAGAAGAGGGCATTACAAGACTACCATTTGATGACATGTTACTATACATATACATTTTTTAAATCTAGAAAGACTAGATACATGGAAAACAAAACAAAACAAAACAAAACCATGAGCGAGAGCATCCAAAACCTATACTAGCATCCAAATCCTTACAGACAAGAATTTAAGGTGGTGGGATATCATTCATTGCTAACATTTAAAGGACCCTAGGACTGCTGCCCCCCATTCTAATTTCTTCATTTTACAAATGATACAGCTGAAGTTCGTGCCTGAGATCCCCAGGACCAGCACTGTCATCTGAGACTGAATTCTTCTCGAACAACCCCTCACCCGAGACCCACCCTTCTAGAGCCTCCAGCTCACCACCCCATCAACGCACCATCTTGAAAGCTGACATGGGCTGACCCACTCATGTCAGAACTTCAGCAGCATGGGCAACACCAGGAAAAGAAGCAGCAGCTCATTCTTAAATACTGAAGGTAACGCAATTTAAACATAGACATCTTCATTGTGACCATACCTAAGAAATGTTTCTTAGTAGAATTTAATTCTCTTTAAAGTGAAATCAAAGTGCTCCTTCATGAAAAGGCCGCAAGAGAAAGCAGCAAACCCTGCTCTCATCTTCCTGGGGCCCAAATAATGTTGGTCTTTGGTCACCAGATGATAGGAGTGTAGAACTAGAACATCGGCAACCAGATTGTCTCTCTTATTTATAGACATTTTATAATGGGTTGGGAAGGTCTGCTGGAGAAGAGATAGGCTACCCACTCCCATATTCTTGGGCTTCCCTTGTGGCTCAACAGGTAAGGAATCCGCCTGCAATGTGGAAGACCTGGGTTCCATCCCTGGGTTGGGAAGGTCCCCTGCAGAAGGGAAAGGTTACCCACTCCAGTAGTCTGGCCTGGAGAGTTCCACCGACTGTGTAGTCCCTGGCGTAGCAGAGTTGGACATGCCTGAGCGACTCTGACTTTCACTGTGCTAGATTATTTATATGCGTTATCTCTCTTAGTTCATACTTGGTATGAATATCTTTTTTTGTTTTTCTGTTTTACTGATTCAGAAATTGAGGTCCAGGGAAGTTATAAATTTTCCCCAAATTATAGTGCCTTAAATAATGGACATGATTTTTAAGTGCAGGTTTATGTAACAATGACAAACTAACTTGCAGGAATCACCATAAAGCCCTCTACATGTTTACCATTTGAAGCTATATGAAAATATGAATAAGGCAGAGAAATTACATGCAATTTTGTCTTTTACTTCCCTAAATACCTTTCATTTTTACTGAAAAGGAAATACACTTCATACCATTATTTTCAATAGTTCCACAGTTCAATAGATTTTGTGTTCACTTATTGGGATTAACTTCATGATTCCTCCAGCTATAATATAAGATGTTTCCACTTATAATCACAGAATTAATGTATATGAAGCCTCATAAGATGAACTTGTATGCACATTTCTGAAGTTATTTTCTGATTTGCATTCTGAAGATCTTTGTTGCAGTGATATTATTTCCTGTGGAATAATTACCAGCTTCTTTTTATAGTTAATTTAATATATGAAGAATCCCATGGACAGAGGACCCTTGGGGCTGCAGTCCATCAGGTCACAAAGAGTTGGACAAGACTGAGTGACTAAGCACAGCACAATGATAACATACTATCTGATAGTATATCTTCTTGTTTTCAAGTGTACCTTTTGTGTAGAGAACGTGTGAGTTTATTAAAGGTAACTTTCTTTCTTCATACATGTATGAAATGCTTCACAGTATATAATGCATTCATTCATTCACTCACTGATTTATTTTCACACACTTAACAAGTATTACTGAATAATATTTCAGTGCCCAGCACTTTTATAGGGGCAGGTAGGATAGCAGTAATCAAAATAAAGTCTGTGGGCTCAAGTTAACTTACTTTCCTATGTTATACACTGTCTTAGTCCATTTGGGCTGCTTTAGAAACACCATTGACTGATTGACTTATACACCAAACATTTATTTCCATTAGTTTTGGAGGCTTGGGAAGTCCAGGGGCAAGGCACTCCCAGATTTGGTGTCCAGAGACCCCTAACTCACTTCCGGGTTCATAGACCAAAGTCCTCTAGTGGCATTCTTATATGACTGAGGGAAAAATGAGAGACCTCTCTGGGTGTTTCTTTTTATAAGGACGCTAACCTCATCTATGAGGGCTCCACCTTCATAACCTAATCACTACCCAAAGCCTCCATCCCCTAAAATCATCACATTGGGGATTTGGATTTCAACATAAGAATTGTGCAGGAATACAAACATTCAGTCCACAATAGATACCAATAGTTACTATGGTAAGCATGGGAAGAAGTAAGCTAAATATAAATACAGCTTTTCCCCTTCTTTAATTCTTTCCATTTACACACTATGATTGACCTCACAGAAACAAACCATTAGCAAAGATGCAAAAGAGAGCTATTTTTCATCAATTTTGTTCACTTTCCCTTTGCAAACTGTCTTCTTTCTCACTTGTCACAATCCCCATTCAACCCAGACCCTTCTGCCTTTGGTCTGAGGGGCAACCAGGGGCACCCATTATATCACTCCGTTCTAGATCTTTTCCCTTGGTAGTGCCAAATATTCCCTGTGATTTGTGATTCTTTTCTGGCTATACATGTAACTGTCTGTTCTATCTTCTTAAGATGATTTTAGATAGGTTTCTATCTTGACATGCTGTTTTGATAAGAATGTTATTAATAACTATTTACTAAAGAGCTTAGACTCATCATTCTGCTAAATAAATGTCTTTGAAGAATTTTCACGTACACTAGATTGAGTATAATGCTAAACTCTGTTCATACTCCATTTATTATTTATAGCCTTCTCTATGTACAACAAATCTGTCCCAGTATCTTCAAGGTGATCAATCTCCTAGAAACCAAAAATGGACTCACCTGACAAGGAGCAGATTGAATAAGTAGGAGTTTGTCATTCACTGTCTGTGACAGAGTCATTGAAGAAGGACTTCTCTTGATTGCCAGATCAAGGATGCACTTCCATCATTTCAGCAGGCAGTGGTCAATGTAGTGTGAAATACTAGATCAAGATAAGCCTAGGAAACAGAGAATGGCTTTTCATATTGCAACACAGTATGGAAATGTTATTTTAGTATAAATATATACTAGAAATGATCTAAGATTATTAAAGCAGGATTAATAATGCAGTATTTAATTTTGCCAGTGCTTAATACCTTTTGCACAGTGTCCAGCTCTTTTGTGACCCTATGGACTATAACCCTCCAGGCTCGTCTGTCCATGGGATTCTTCAGGTAAGAATACTGGAGTGGGTTGCCATTCCCTTCTCTAGGGGATCTTCCCCATCCAGGGATTGAACCCATGTCTCTCACATCTCCTGCACTGGCAGGCAGGTTCTTTACAACTAGCACCACCTGGCAAGCCCATATGCTGCTGCTGCTGCTGAGTCGCTTCAGTCATGTCTGACTCTGTGCGACCCCACAGACGGCAGCCCATTGGGCTCCGCCATCCCTGGGGTTCTTCAGGCAAGAACACTGGAGTGGGTTGCCATTTCCTTCTCCAACACATGAAAGTGAAACGTGAAAGTGAAGTCGCTCAGTCATGTCTGACTCAGCAACCCCATGGGCTGCAGCCTACCAGGCTCCTCCGTCCATGGGAGTTTCCAGGCAAGAGTATTGGAGTGAGGTGCCACTGCCTTCTCCAGGGAAGCCCATATAGACCCTAAGAATAAGTCAGATCACCATAAGACTCTATCTTCCCTGTTCTATCCCAGAGTGTAACTGCCGCTCCACCCTCATTACCTCCCCAACTTTGTCCTAATACACACACACACACACACACACACACACACACACATTTTGGATCCTATCCAATAACAAAACTGTACAAAGATTACTAGTCAACAATCCAAAACACAAACCAAGTACAAGACCTCATGGGAAGAAGTGGTTAAAAGGATGAAGACTTGTTGGAGAAATACTGTGATAAAACTGACCACATTCAGTGGATAACTGTATAAGGTGGTCCAAGTATTAAAAACTAAAACCCTAAACATTTTGGATAAAAGTTAATGAAAGAGAAAACCACTTTCATATATCTATCCTGCAGTAACGCAAACACGAAAGTAAAAGTTTACCTGCTTATGTCCATTTTCCTGGCTGGTTTAATCATGTGATTATGGACTTTAATTCTCTTCTTTCTTTGGTGGAGGTAAAAAGGCTATAATAATCTGTAACAGAAAAGCAGATGCTACTTCCTGAGATTGTTCAGCATGGTGTATATATATGTGTATATATATGTATATATATATATATATAATATATTTATATATAAGTCTAAACCTATTTCTATATAAAAATATTCATTATTTCTGATGGAAGGATTATTCCATCGTATCATTTAAATTGTTAATGAAATGTGCCATTGAGGAAAAATGGTTTTAGTGCAAATTATAAATCAGTTTAGAAATACTTTCAGAAACTAGCATAATATTGTACATCAGTTTTATTTCAACTAAAAAAAAACAGAAAATACTTTCAAGTAAAGTACACAAAATGCTCAGTAATGATTTCACAACTAGAGTCAATTTGTGAGACCAGAATTTGAGATAAATACTTTAACCAGAGAACAAGAGTCAGGCTATGCTGGGAGGTTACTTGGTTGGTATCCTTCCAAAATTTCTGACAAGAAATGTCACCTGTGCTGTGTTTTAAATGCCCAAGCTATTTGGCAAGGATTGTTAATGGTTATTTTTTTAAAAAGATAAATTGTTTTCAGATCAAGTGAAAGGTGTATCCACTAGTGGTGTGGCAGAGAGGGAGATGGGCAGGAGCAGATGTGACTAGGAGGCCCTTTCACTTGTACCATGGGCAGGTCGCCTGAAACCACCACCCTCAAATCAGTTTGAAGCCCCTGTGTTTGTTGGGGCTTCCCAGGCGGCGCTGGAGGTAAACAGCCTGCTTCCTAATGCAGGAGACTTAAGAGACACAGCTTCTGTATAAGGTGGTCCAAGTATTAAAAACTAAAACCCTAAACATTTTGGATAAAAGTTAATGAAAGAGAAAACCACTTTCATATATCTATCCTGCAGTAACGCAAACACGAAAGTAAAAGTTTACCTGCTTATGTCCATTTTCCTGGCTGGTTTAATCATGTGATTATGGACTTTAATTCTCTTCTTTCTTTGGTGGAGGTAAAAAGGCTATAATAATCTGTAACAGAAAAGCAGATGCTACTTCCTGAGATTGTTCAGCATGGTGTATATATATGTGTATATATATGTATATATATATATATATAATATATTTATATATAAGTCTAAACCTATTTCTATATAAAAATATTCATTATTTCTGATGGAAGGATTATTGCATCGTATCATTTAAATTGTTAATGAAATGTGCCATTGAGGAAAAATGGTTTTAGTGCAAATTATAAATCAGTTTAGAAATACTTTCAGAAACTAGCATAATATTGTACATCAGTTTTATTTCAACTAAAAAAAAACAGAAAATACTTTCAAGTAAAGTACACAAAATGCTCAGTAATGATTTCACAACTAGAGTCAATTTGTGAGACCAGAATTTGAGATAAATACTTTAACCAGAGAACAAGAGTCAGGCTATGCTGGGAGGTTACTTGGTTGGTATCCTTCCAAAATTTCTGACAAGAAATGTCACCTGTGCTGTGTTTTAAATGCCCAAGCTATTTGGCAAGGATTGTTAATGGTTATTTTTTTAAAAAGATAAATTGTTTTCAGATCAAGTGAAAGGTGTATCCACTAGTGGTGTGGCAGAGAGGGAGATGGGCAGGAGCAGATGTGACTAGGAGGCCCTTTCACTTGTACCATGGGCAGGTCGCCTGAAACCACCACCCTCAGATCAGTTTGAAGCCCCTGTGTTTGTTGGGGCTTCCCAGGCGGCGCTGGAGGTAAACAGCCTGCTTCCTAATGCAGGAGACTTAAGAGACACAGCTTCATCCCTGGGTCAGGAAGATCCCCTGGAGAAGGACATGGCAACCCACTCCAGTATTCTTGCCTGGAGAATTCCATGGACAGAGGAGCCGGGTGGGCTATAGTCCATGGGGTCACAGAGTCAGAAATGACTGAAGTGACTTAGTACGCAAGTATTCATGTTTTGTTTGTTTGTTTGTTATTCCAGGTCTTAAAAACTAAAGTGTTTTTGAGGAGAGGCAAAAGTTAGGGATGATAATTTTGAACCACAACAAACAAACAAACAAACAAATGTGTTACAAACCTAAATGTTTTACGTGTGAAAATTAAGAAGCAAAACATAGGCTTGTGTGGAGCAGATAATTTTCCCTCTGCTCCTTTGAGTTCTTAGCTGAGACCTCTGCAATAAAAGACAGTTAATAAGAGAAAGACAAACAGATATTTATAAACATGTGTACCTCATGTATACATGAGAGACAATAAGGGGAAAATGAGTGATTGAAAGAGGTGGCTCAGGATTTAGACTTAAATACTATAGTAATAAGGAAGAATTGACGCTTTTGAACTGTGGTGCTTGGGAAGACTCTTGAGAGTCCCTTGGACTGCAAGGAGATCCAACCAGTCCATCCTAAAGGAGACCAGTCCTGGGTGTTCACTGGAAGGACTGATGCTGAAGCTGAAACTCCAATACTTTGGCCACCTGATGTGAAGAGCTGACTCATTTGAAAAGATCTTGATGCTGGGAAAGATTGAAAGCAGGAGGAAAAGGGGACGACAGAGGATGAGATGGTTGGATGGCATCATTGACTCAATGGACTTGAGTTTGAGTAAACTCCAGGAGTTGGTGATGGGCAGGGAGGCCTGGTGTGCTGCAGTCCATGGGGTTGCAAAGAGTAGGACACAACTGAGCAACTGAACTGAACTGAACTGAACTGAACTGAACTGTGTGTGTCTGTATGTTGTGTGTTGGTCAGTCATGTCTGGCTCTTTGTAGCCCCGTAGACTGTAGCCCACCAAGCTCCTCTGTACATGGAGATTCTCCAGGCAAGAATACTAGAGTGGGTTGCCATTTTCTCCTCCAAGGGATTTTCCCACCCAGGGATCAAACCTGGGTCTCACTTAGAGCAGGCAGATTCTTTTTTACAATCTGACCCACCAGGAAAGCCCCCTCTAGGCCTCTTATGGGAGAATAAATAATTTTTAAGAAGATGAGTGGATGGGAGGAATGATAGTTTGTGATGAAGTGTATTATCAAGCTTTCGTCTCCTCTCCTGTGATGTCAGTCTCTCTTGATTTGTGAAACTCCCAGGGAGAGGATTTTATGACAAGTGAGTTCTTTTGATGGCTTTATATTTAGGCAAATAAAGACAGTACAGAGAAGGCTTCTCCTCACATTTATTTTTTTAAGCGTGTACAACTGAAAATAATCAATATACCAAGGTGCATATTTGAGGATGGCATGTCCAGATCCCCTACAGTCATATCTTGTGCTGGTATATCCTGCTACCCTTGAAGTTCTAGAGAGTTTCCCAGACATTTTTCTTAAAGTCACATAGGAATTGCATATCAAGGTTGTATGTATCAATCTTGGTGCATGATTTGTTACTGGTTGAATTATTTTTAATTAATTTATTGTTACTGATTTTAGAATATGTCTTTGAAAGAGTGGAATGTAGTAAGAATACATATGTCATATTTTCCTGACCCATTCTGGTAGACTGCTTAAAGATTTTGAACTAAGTAATAGGATTTATGAAAATCTGCACAATGCAGAGGACACATGGAAGTTGACCAGAAAACCAGGATAGTTCAAAGAAGTATTATAAGAAGCATTCATTGCCAAGAAATGTAAGTCGAAATCAGGGACAAAATTAACTTCAGTGCCTTCTTAAATTTCTCACATAATGCAATTAACTTAAGTGTAAAAGAAGCTGAGGACACAGCAATTTTTCCATTTGAAATATATTGACAGGAGTGGTGGCTCAGCACCACGCTTGTGGTACAGAAGTCTTCAGGAGGCAGCAATGGGAGTCAAGAACTGACATGCTCAAACTTTGGGAAGGGAGGTAAGGTATCAAAGGAGGATTGAGTTTAAACCCCAGGCAAAATTATCCCAACTCTTGTTATTAGTAAGAGTTGCTGTTGTTCAGTAGCTCAGTCATGTTCACCTCTTTGCTACCCTATGGACTGCAGCACGCCAGGCTTCCCTGTCCTTCAGTGTCTCCCAGAGTTTGCTCAAACTCATGTCTATTGAGTCAGTGATATTATCCAATCATCTCATCCTCTGTTGCCCCTCTTTTCTTAATGCCCTCAATCTTTCCCAGGTTCAGGGTCTTTTCCAATGAGTCATCACTTTCCATAGGGTAGCCAAAGTATTGGAGCTTCAGCTTCAGCATCAGTCCTTCCAGTGAATATTCAAGATTCACTGGATTGATTTCCTTTAAGATTGATGGCTTTGATCTCCTTGTTATCTAAGGGACCCTCAAGAGTCTTCTCCAGCACTACAGTTCAAAATCATCAATTTTTTTGGCACTCAGCCTTCTTTATGGTCCAACTCTCACATCTGTACATGGCTACTGGAAAACGCATAGCTTTGACTGTATGAACCTTTGTTAGCAAAGTGATGTCTCTGCTTTTCAACAGGCTATCTAGTTTTGTCATAACTTTCCTTCTAATGAGCAAGCATCTGTTAATTTCATGGCTGCATATACTCATAACCTCCAAGTGACACACTCCCATTAACCACTCATTTGTGTTGTAAACAATAGAGAATGTTTAGAACAATCTCCAAAAGGTCATAGGGTTCTATAGCCTGGTGCAGCTGGGTTTGGCAGATCACTGCGTCCAATCACTCCACAGCTCTGTGACCTCCACTTCAATTCCACCCTACCTCACATTTCCTTCGCCTTGGGTTGGTTGAAAGTATAGATTCAAATAAAGTGAGAACTTTGTCAGTTTGTGTGGAACATACCAAGTCACTTGAAAATTTTCAGTAATTTTCATAAGCCTATCTCACCAATTTTTGTTGATAAAATTTGCTATGATTCTGCCTTTGTGGCTTGAATGCAAAGATAAAAGTACAAGAGTTGACTGTAGTCAGCATGGAGTTTCCAGAGTAAGTTTTGAGGTTGGCAGAATAAGGATTGAGTATTTCTGAGTATAACCGTGAAAGTTACTGAAGTAGATACATACTCAGTATTAATACTGGCTTCTTTCAAGTGTCTGACACTACTATCACAAGCAGGTTATGGAAAGAATATAACTACACTCCTAAAATGCTCCAGAAATGTTAAAGATATACCATATCTAAATGGAGGAAAACAAACAGTTGGTTGGAAATCAACAGCGAATAGCTTGCAACCAGTGCTTACTTAGGAGCCCAAGGAACTGAGTTTGAACAGCCTTAACTTTATTGGTTCCTTGGTTTCTGAGCAGTACATATCTTCTCTTCATGAGAAGACATGTGTTGTGCAAAAGAGGAGCATCATCAAATAATACAAAACTCTTAATTCCTGCAGGTATGTTCTAAGAGAAAAGAAATAGCAATTTCAAGACTTTTAAAAAACTGAATATCCACAGTATTTGATTTTCCAAGTCTGTGTTTTTGTTCATTTTTGATGATATAAGAAATACAGAGAAGTAAAGATTGGATTATTATATTTTTAAAAATAACTAATAAAAATCAGTACAATGCAAAATGAAAGGTTATTTGGTGCACCCTAAGCAAATAAAAAATTAGTAGCTCATGTCTTACAGAGGTTTCCTGAGAAGCAAAGCCTTGAGTGAGGATTCTTGTTCAAATAATTTATTAAGAAATTGCTCTTGAGATAAGAAGAGTTAGAAATGCAAATTTGAGTTAAAAAAAAAAAAAGTCAAGCAAGCAAAAACATGTTCTCAGGTGGAGACTAGCTTTAGTCAAATCTCATAGCAAAGTTCTAGAACACCTCTTGAGATCATAATCTCCAATCCTATATTGAGGGAAGAGGGATAAGAAGAGCATATCTAAGCGGTCAAGGTGGCTCTTATTCAGCCAGGAGAAATTTTCTGGAAAAGGGGCAACTTGTTCATTGTTGTCAGCCAACCCTCACATCTGCTGGGAGTGGGTGCGCTGGATGGTAAAGTAAAGCTGGTCAGAATACTAGTTTTATTGGCTATAGACTGTTACCAAGCTTCTCATACAATGTTTACACCATCCAAGCCAGGTTCTCCAGGACTATGATTCATCATAATCCTGTGGAAATTTTTCAGAGGAGAGTTAGTAGGTTGAACTATAGTTCCTAATGCTTTAGTTTGTCCTGAGATTATAACTGATATTGAGCATCTTCCTCCCGCATGACACAGTGTAAAGTTCTTTCTGCTTTGGTGAGTGCTATGTGACTTACTCATTGGGCAAATGAAGACTTTTATCACTCATCGTGAGGCACCTGTTACTATATCCTGTCATCAGGCTGTAATTGTGAAATTTGCTTAGTTATACTTTCCATGGGCATAACATACCAAGAGACAACCTAATAAATCACTTCTATGCCACATAAATTCCTGCTTCTCACTACAATTTAGCAGCAGCCCTACCTCCTAATGATAATGAGGTCTAACACCATGCCGTGTGGTAACTTGTCTGATTACTTTCCTTCTGGTATGAGAAGTGACCAGAGGGCTGGAAAATTCATAGGTTCGGGAAGGCTCTGACCATGACTCCTGGTAAAAACAGCCCTGCTCTAGAAATTGGAGCCTCCAGATGCACAAAGCCTAATGGCATAGGAAGTGGAGCACGGATTCCTTCTTCCACAGTGTGCTGGGTATCTCTGCTTCATTTCCCGTGAGCTGCTGCTTTCAAGGAGGGCTTCCCAGGTTGTACTAGCAGTAAAGAACCTGCCTGCCAATGCAGGAGACACAAGAGAAGCAGATTTGATCCCTGGGCTGGGGAGATCCCCTAGAGGAGGGCATGGCAACCCACTCCAGCATTCTTGCCTGGAGAATCCCATGGGCAAAGGAGCCTGGCGGGCTATAGTCCATATGGTCGCAAAGAGTTGGACTTGACCGAAGCGACTTATCATGTACATTGCTTTCAAGAGTCATCTTGCAGCATGTTAGAATCATCCTGGAGCTATGTTAAAACCTCCTTATTGACAGACAATCCCCTATCCATCTCCCTGCTTGACCCAACAGCCTCAGTATCCACTCCTAGGAATTCTTTTCTGGGTCATTCCAATACATGGAACCTGACCAATACCCTCGGGCCATTTAATCGTTGTGATCTGTAGCTGAGCAGAGCTCTCTAAGCTAGGGGCTTTCTATCTGCCTGTGGTTACTTCTTTCAAGGAGGAAGCAGCATCATCACTCACAACCCTTGCCTAATGAGCACAGCATCCAGGAAAATGGAACCTGGGTAAGGCACCAACAGCACCCACTTTACCCGACACCCACTAGAGAAGCTTATAGTGAGATGCATGGAGTGAAGACACCCCCCAATCTCCTTTCTGCTGCTCTATTTGAGCAGCAACATTTTTAGGGCACTCTGAATGGTGTGCTAAATCATTACCGGAAATGGACGTTTTGAACTGTTAGTACATTCTGGATTTCATGTTTATGCTTGCCATACAAACATTAAGACTGTATTGCTAGAAACTGCACCATACCTCCTTACACATTCAGTGTCATTTTGCAGGAATACTTTTCCTGATTAAAAAAAAAAAAAGAAAAGGCTCTCAAAATCTCTTTCATTCATTTTATCTAATGCTAGGAAACTCTCACTTAAATATATTCCCTGCTTGATATATAGAGTAGAAGCTGTCTTCCCCAATTCTTGGGATATAATAGTTGATTGGTTGTTTAAAAATGTTATTTGAAGTAACAAAGAAGTAAGGATGTGTAAATCTCTTAAACATTTTACTTTAGTTTAAATCATATAAATGTACCTTTAATGGTCAGTTTGGGGAGAAGGCATTTCCTTTGAGTGTGACGTCTATTTGTGTCCATCTCTCACACAAAACACATATCTAGTTTTATTTTCTCAAAAATGGAGTGAAAAGAGCTCTAATTCAGAATTTCCCATATTTTATAAATTTTCCAAATTTTAAGACTTGCCTTGTTTAATTTTGGCAAGCAACCTTTTTTTAGTACCTCACAACTATGTAAAATTTCAAAAACATTAATAGAAAAGATGTTATATACCCATTTGTCTATACAATACTTAAATTACATAATTATGCTGACAATTCCAGTGATGTAACAAGGTCTTGATGAAAAGGGCCATCAACCCTTGGTAAAAATATGATTCAAAAGCAGTAGAACACAGCATAGTGGAGGTGAGTGCCCTAGCCACATGCTTTTAGCAAATCAGTATATTTTACATTGCTCGTTAGTCTGTGGAGTAAGTTATTTGCAGATTGATTTCTAGTACTGTTTACCTTTTGGAAAACAAGCAGCATGTTCGGACTGACTTTTATATCATCAAGTTCCATGATATTAAGAGGGTAGCTCCTCCTTAATGATAATTCCACCATGGTCTTGTTAATTTAATTCTGATTTCTAGTTGTAGTTTTCACACTATTTATTTATCTATCTAGTGCTGAAACATTTTTCATTCAAAACCTTATAAATAATCATCATAGTTAAAAAGAAAATTCAGACTAAAAGATGTGTCCTCTTGTGTTGTCTATTTTGATTTTCATTTCCCCCCAAAAAAGGACCATTAAGGTTGGGTTTAAGGAATCTGGTTTGAAAGCACTAGCTAAGGGATAGTCTTATTTCATAATTCTCCAGGTTATACTGCTGCCTATTGAATGTTATCTTTATACAGACGCACATCTCTTATATCAAAAGTAAGGTTTTTGTTTTCTTTTTATGTAATAAACTGTGAAAGATATAAGTTTGAGTGGATGACAGATTATTAGAAATCTTCTTTGAGTGATTTCTCCCTATTATTACTTCTACTCTGAATGTAAAGATAACCAGAGAAGAAAAACCATTTTTCCCCCACTGTGGGAACTTTGTATTGCTGTCCACAGCAATTTTCTTTCTAAATTAAGTGTTCTTTTAACTCTGGCCTTGAAAGCGCAACCTAAATGTCATAAAAAATAGTTGCTTTAAGAGTTAGAATCTGTGCACTCTAGGTCTTCAGTGTCCTTTAGGAGTAAGGCTAAGAGTGTTTTATAGCTTTTACAGTCAGCTGGCCACAATTGACTGTAGCAAATTGGATTATTGTACCACATGACAATGATAGCAAGGAAGGAATAGCTGTGATTTATTGTTAAAGCATTTGTCAGAGGAACCCGCATTTGAGAAAGGTTCTGGACTTAGAATCACGGAAATTTCAAGTGATAAAGGACTTTAGAAATCATTGATTCCCCTGAGGTAGTAAGTGATATGCCCACACAGCTGGTAAATGGCACAAACCATGAATTGCCTTAAGGTCTTATTTTAGTGTTCTTTCCTCAAAGCAGATGGCCCTTAACCTTTTCCTTTTTGTTGTTTCTCTTTTTATTATTATTGTTCTTGAACTCCTTTGTGAACATGAGGAAAATAATGAAAATATCTATGTCCTGAAAAATATACATGTTCAAATACATACCAGAGATGCTATACGTTGTCTGACTGAGAATCTCAGTTTACTTGTCCATGAGTCTAGCTTAAGGATGATAGATTTTGTTTTTCCTTTGAATGTTGTTCAAATTTCTACGTATTTCTAATAACCATTTATTTTATTTTCAGTATATAATTTTTTAAAAGACATTATGCTAAATATATTTAGGGAGACTACTTTCTAAATAAATATCATATTGCCATTTATTTAGATTTTATAATTAATCACAGGTGTAATATACTGATTTTTCAACTTACATACAGTAAAATTCACATTTTCCCCCAGAATTCTGTGAGATATGACAAATATGTGAGTTGTCTTATGTATAACCACAGTTAACCACAGTATAACCACAGTTGCATTATGTATAACCACAGTTAGGATACAAAACAGATCCCTCACTTCAAAAAGTGTCTTTCCACTGCTTAATTTTTATCAGATCCACCCTAATCTCTGGCAACAGCCCTAATCTCTGGCAACCACCTATCTGTCCATTATCTGTTTTGCCTGTTTCATAATTTTATTGCAGTGTAATCACATGGTAAGCAATTTTTTACTCTGTATTCACTTAGCATAATACATTTGAGATCTATCCAAGTTATTCTTTTCTTTCTTTCGCTAGTAATGTGTGCTTTTCTGAGGTGACATTGGCCTATAACATTATGTAAGGGTCATGTATACAATGATATATTTTGATTCTGTATATACCACGTTGTGCTCACCAGCAAAAGTTTTGTTTCCATTTGACAGTATACAGCTGACTACCCTTACCCATTTTGCCCTCCCCTAAAGCCTCTTTCCATCTGGTAGCCACTACTCTGTTCTCTATATCTATGTGTTTATATTTGTTTGGTTTGTTCATTTATCTTGTTTGTTTCACACATGAGTGCAACCATACATTGGCTTTCTCTATCTGACTTATTTAGCTTAGAATAATACCCTTGAGGTCCATCTATGTTGTCTAGGGTTAATAGCTAGGCGTGGGATTGCTGACTTTAATGGTATGTGCATGCTTATCTTTTTAAGAAGTTATGACCCTATTTTCAGAGTAGTTCTATCATCTTGCATTCCTAGCAACAATGTATGAGTGATCCAGGCTTCAGTTTTCTCTTAATATAATATTAAAATCATCATAATGATTAACTTATTGCATACTTACTCTATAGCGTCATTCTGCATGTAGACAATACATACTAGATAGAGAACTGAGTATTTTAGTAAATAACGAATGAATCGATCATGATGTTTCAACCACTTTCTGCTTTTGATTTTTAACCATCATTAAAAGTCTACCATGTTGTTTAGCACTAAAGGCACCACTCACATCCTAGTCTATAAAGCTTTGCCCTAAACTAATTGTTTTTAGGTCTTTAGTGGATATGTACATTGAGCAGAATCATCATGTGGGTGTGTTTGCCATTTTCTTTACTCATCTCTCATAGTACACTATCAAAGCAAATAAAATAATCAAAAACAATTCCTAAAGCCAATTTTAGAGTCTTTAAAATGCATACGTAAGTATGAATCTTCATAGTAGCACTAATTATTTCCCAAAATGTACTTACTAAAAAAATCAATGACACATGATATTCACATGTTTATTTGAGGAGTGCAGTGTCAGGGAGAATATTTGCTAAGGGGGAAGACTGGAATAATATAATTAAATATTTCTCTTTACTTTGCTATTTAGGGGCTTTATATTAAAGAGAAAGCCAATAGATCATTTTCCAAATTTATTTAATCATGGGGCTCTTAAGGAATTTCATGTAAAATTTTGAACCTGTAACATAAGGAAATTTGAGAGAACCATTAGAAGAAAGCTCATAGTAGCATTTATTCCAAGTGGTCAGTTATTATCAGATTAATTTCATGTTGATCATTTGAGAATGGTATTACAAACTGATGTATAGTATAAAGTATCTGCAGAAATTAAGTGGATTGGTTAGAACATTTTTATAAAGCAAAGGTGTTTGTAGATAGCATCAATGCATAACAGAACATAAGCAAATGTCAAAAACAATACACAGAATCGCTAGTTTCATAGGAGCACTGGTTTTAGTTGACCTTTCTATAGACACTTTCTATTTTCTGTAATGTTTCCATAGGCTGACAGGAGATAGCTCTTACTTAGAAAAGCAAGGATTTCTGCCCCCCTGGAGTGTCTGAGGTGTTAAGCCTATTATGTTCAATACAGGTGGTAGATTTTAAAAAGGACTACAGAGTGCAGCTGTGGGAGGCATTCACTCCACTCTTAAGGCCAAAAGCCTCCGCTGCGGAGAGGAAATGAAAAG
Organism: Madoqua kirkii; assembly: GCA_006408675.1. Lineage (NCBI taxonomy): Eukaryota > Metazoa > Chordata > Mammalia > Artiodactyla > Bovidae > Madoqua > Madoqua kirkii. Next base: position 1,646 of record SJYC01053075.1, on the reverse strand, counting down.
AAACATTTTAGATGTCTCCATGGATAACCTAATGCTTTTGTGTATCTCTTCTCAGATGCTCTGGAAATGAAAAAGGGGAAAATGGTTTTATAGGGTTTTGTTTGTTTGTTTGTTCCAAATAGAGATTCAATAATATTTGTGCCTGGAGAAATTTATCACTTTGTATCATACATTAGACTTAAGGCTGCATGTCACCTAGTAATTTCAGCATTCCAAAACCCCTGACTTCATAGGTCTATTATCTGTTTTTCTATTTGAATCGCAATTTCTGAAATTAGAAGAGACAGAAAAATGGGGTCATAAAAAAAAGACCTCTCTCAAATTTAATTAAAATTGTCACACATTTAACACAAATCACCTTCCCCTTTCTCTCTCTCTTACAAACACACACACAAGTTCATCTAATCAAATGTGTTCTTAGGCAGTTAGAGTTATTTCTTATGGCATATAGTACATGAAAAAAAAAAAAAGCTTGATTATGAAACTGAGCAAAGTTGAATTAACTTGTGGTACAACTCCATCCACTGAAAGTACATGATAAAATGTGTATTTGAAAATGGTATTGAGGTTAAATTCATAAATTTTCTTTTTGAAGTTGAGGGAATATTGAGATACAACTTCAGTTCTAGCTAATAGCTTTATAGGTCAAGATCAGTGTACATACCTCTCCCACTGTTCCTACTGTAATATGAAACCCAAGGACTTGCTTCTGATTCTTTCACCTTCTTCCTTTGATTATTTAACACTCCAGCTCCTGTAAAAATCAATATCAATAATGAGAAGATATTTAAAAATGAGAAGGCGTGAAAGTAGAAACAGCAATTATAGAGTGCTAAAAACTTGTCTTTCACAGTAGCTAATAGTCTTAATTTTTATCTCTATGAATAACATTTATTATTTAATAATATTCAAAATTTAATTAAAAATTTACAGCAAATATTAACCCTTATACATTAGTAGTGTTAATTGCTCAGTCGTGTCCAACTCATTGTGACCCCACGGATTGTAGCCTGCTGGCCTCCTCTGACCATGGGATTCTCCAGGCAAGAATACTGGAACGGGTTGCCATTTCCTTCTCCAGGCCATCTTCCCAACTGAGACTGAACCCAGGTCTCCTGCATCGCAGGCAGATTCCTTACCATCTGAGCCACAGGGAAGTCCAATATATTAACATGTACTAAAAGTATACTCATAATTAAAATTATAATTAACACATTGGGAAATGGACGCAGCAAATTTATCTGTCAGTTCCATCACCATCTCCCGGAGTTCACTCAGACTCATGTCTATCGAGTCAGTGATGCCATCCAGCCATCTCATCCTCTGTTGTCTCCTTCTCCTCCTGCCCCCAACCCTTCCCAGCATTTAGTCCCTTGTATTTTCCTTATGTTGAAATATAAAACACGAAGAATATATTTCTCTCTAACACCAATTCTTTAAAAAGAAAATTAAAATAGGTACACTGCTGGCAAAATCACTCAAGGAATAAGAGAGAGAAGGCACAAATAACCAAATTAGGAATGAATAAAGTATTCTGATTCTAATTAAATAGACATTTGAAAATAAAAGGATATTATATTTGAAACACTTTATGCCATTAAATTTGAAAATTGAGATAAGATGGCAATTTTTAAAAACATAATTTG
>SJYC01053068.1:0-26372 GCA_006408675.1 Madoqua kirkii | reverse complement strand
TTCCAATGAACACCCAAGACTGGTGTGGAGACAATGTATAGGGGCCCAACTAAGGGAGCTTATAAGGAAAAGCATAGTAAACAAGGGTAAAGTTGTTATGTATATTTAAGTGGAGGCCTACTCACTGATAGAACTTTCTTGTGATTTAGTCATCCTCCTCTTCTTGATACAGAGAAGGAGTCCTTGCAACCCCATAGCCCACCAGGCTCCTCTGTCCATGAGATTCTCCAGGCAAGAATGCTGAAGTGAGTAGCCACTATCCCCTTCTCCAGGGGATCTTCCCAACCCAGGGATTGAAACTGGCTCTTCTGCATTGCAGGCAGAGTCTTTATAGTCTGAGTCACCAGAGAAGCCCATAGAGAGGGAGACAGATTTACAAATAAAATTTTCCCTTAGAAATGTACACTTATAAGCATAAAAGCATAACTAGTTCTATTTGCAGAGTTCTCCTATATCTATTTTTTCTCAAAAAATAATCTCAAAGTAATCCTTATGCCAATGAGGCCTCTTTGGGGCTGGCACCTTCTGCTTCCCTTTACTTGTGTCCAAAAAGGGAACATACTGAATATAATTCAATTCTGTTAAACTCTCGGGATATAGTTTTTTTATGTGTGCGTAATAAGTCACTTCAGTTGTGTCCAGTTCTTTGTGACCCTATGGACTATAGCCTACCAGTCTCCTCTGTCCATGGGATTCTCTAGGCAAAAATACTGGCGTGGCTTGCTGTGCCCTCCTCCAGGGGATCTGTCCAACCCAGGGATTGAACCCATTATGTCTCCTGCATTGATAGGCAGGTTCTTTACCACTAGCATCACCTGGGAAGCCCAGTTGTTTCATAGGGGGAACTTAACTAATGTTATTGCCTAAGATTTGCTGCATTTAGCCCATTTGAATCTTGGTCCAGTGTTGTCCGGCTACCTGCTTAGCACTTTATTTTCTGTCTTCTCTCTTCTGCTCATGTTAAAGATGCCAGAGGGAAACAATCTCCCCCAGTCCTTTTACTAGCTTATCCCATTTCCCTCTGGAGATCCTCTCTATATCTGCAAGCCTATTTAGCTTTCGCAGTGTTCTCATTTGTCTCAGTACCGTACCTTCTCATGTCCCTACCGTTACGGGTACCGGGGTCTAGTTGAAAGTTCTGTTCTTCCTGAACAGATAAAACAGACTACATTTTCTTTCTTTGGAGATTAAAATTATAAGTATTATTTTATTTATAGCTTAGAGTGTTTGATAATGCATACCCTCACTGAAGAATAACCAACTGAGCAATTACAGTAATAATAATTTTAATTACCATAAATGTTATAAATATTAGTCACTCAGTCATGTCCAACCTGTTGCGATCCCATGAACTGTAACTTGCCAGGCTCTTTTATCCATGGAATTCTCCAGGCAAGAATACTGGAGTGGGTTGCTATTCCCTTCCAAACTCAGGGATTGAACCCAACTCTCCAGGATTACAGGAAGATTCTTTACAGTCTGAGCCACCAATAATTAATGCTAAAACCCTCAGGCTATATTTCAGAGCAGGAAACTGATATTTTGTTATTATTTTTGGTTGTTCAGTTGCTAGGTCTTGTCTGACTTTTCTGGGACCCCACATACGGTAGCATGCCATGCTTTCCTATCCTTCGCTGTATCCTGGAGTTTGCTCAAGCTCATATCCACTGAGTCAGTGATGCCATCTGACCATCTTATCCTCTTTCATCCTCTTCTCCTGCCCTTGATCTTTCCCAACATCAGAGTTTTTTCCAATGACTCGGCTCTTCCCATCAGGTGGCCAATGTATTTTTGATTCAGCATTGGTCCCCATACTCTTAGCTTCTATCTCAGAAATGCAATATTCACTTTAAGTTTTATTCATTTTAATGCTCCCTTGTAACATTTAGTAAAGTGACCTTTACTCAATTCACTTTTAAAATACAGTATAAGGGATTTATTTTTCATCTTTATTGAGAAGTAATTGACACATAATAGTCTATATTTCCTTTACATTTAATCTTTATGAAGCTGTGTACATTACAAATCTAGTATAGACACTGCTGAAATATAAGTGAATGTATAACTATAAAGTGTATGAAATACAATTTTAAATAAAGATACTTGAACAGTTTCAGTAAGTTGATTATTAAAATACAACATTATAAATTTTAATTTATAAGCCTAGTTTGTTGAGAAAAACTGTCAAATTCTTATCTACAATACTGGCTTAGTTTAAAAGACAAGTTCAACATTCCATTATTGTATTAGGTTCTTTTTCTAATGTTTTTATTGAAGGATAGTTGCTTTAAAGAATTTTGCTGTTTTCTGTTAAACCTCAATTAGCTATAAACCTGAATTAGCTATAGATGTACATATGTCCTCTCCCTTTTGAACCTTCTTCCCATCGTCCTCCCCATCCCACCCCTCTAGGTTGATACAGGGCCCCTGTTTGAGTTCCCTGAGCCATACAGCAAATTCCTATTGGCTATTTTATATAGGGTAACGTAAGTTTCCATGTTACTATTTCCATATATCTCACCCTCTCCTCCCATCTCCTCATGTCCATAAGTCTATTCTCTATATCTGTTTCTCCATACAGTTCAGTTCAGTTCAGTTACTCAGTCGTGTCCGACTCTTTGTGACCCCATGAGTCCCAGCACGCCAGGCCTCCTTGTCCATCACCAGCTCCCGGAGTTCACTCAGACTCATCTCCATCGAGTCAGTGATGCCATCCAGCCATCTCATCCTCTGTAGTCCCCTTCTTCTCCTGCCCCCAATCCCTCCCAGCATCAGAGTCTTTTCTAATGAGTCAATTCTTCGCACGAGGTGGCCAAAGTACTGGTGTTTCAGCTTTAGCATCACTCCTTCCAAAGAAATCCAAGGGCTGATCTCCTTGCAGTCCAAGGGATTCTCAAGAGTCTTCTCGAACACCACAGTTCAAAAGCATCAATTCTTCAGTGCTCAGCCTTCTTCACAGTTCAACTCTCACATCCATACATGACTACTGGAAAAACCATAGCCTTGACTCAATGGACCTTAGTCGGCAAAGTAATGTCTCTGCTTTTGAATATGCTATCTAGGTTGGTCATAACTTTTCTTCCAAGGAGTAAGCATCTTTTAATTTCATGGCTGCAATCACCATCTGCAGTGATTTTGGAGCCCCCCAAAATAAAGTCTGACACTGTTTCCACTGTTTCTCCATCTCTTTCCCATGGAGTGATAGGACTGGATGCCATGATCTTCGTTTTCTGAATGTTGAACTTTAAGCCAACTTTTTCACTCTCCTCTTTCACTTTCATCAAGAGGCTTTTTAGTTCCTCTTCACTTTCTGATATAAGGGTAGTGTCATCTGCATATCTGAGGTTATTGATATTTCTCCCAGCAATCTTGATTCCAGCTTGTGTTCTTCCAGCCCAGCATTTCTCATGATGTACTCTGCATAGAAGTTAAATAAGCAGGGTGACAATATATAGCCTTGCAGTCCTTTCCGAATTTTGAACCAGGTCATTGTTCCAAGTCCAGTTCTAACTGTTGCTTTTTGACTTGCATACATGTTTCTCAGGAGGCAGGTAAGTTCAATTCAGTTGCTCAGTCTTGTTCGACTCTTTGTGACCCCATGAATTGCAGCACGCCAGGCCTCCCTGTTATGACTACTGGAAAAACCATAGCCTTGACTCAATGGACCTTAGTCGGCAAAGTAATGTCTCTGCTTTTGAATATGCTATCTAGGTTGGTCATAACTTTTCTTCCAAGGAGTAAGCATCTTTTAATTTCATGGCTGCAATCACCATCTGCAGTGATTTTGGAGCCCCCCAAAATAAAGTCTGACACTGTTTCCACTGTTTCTCCATCTATTTCCCATGGAGTGATAGGACTGGATGCCATGATCTTCGTTTTCTGAATGTTGAACTTTAAGCCAACTTTTTCACTCTCCTCTTTCACTTTCATCAAGAGGCTTTTTAGTTCCTCTTCACTTTCTGATATAAGGGTAGTGTCATCTGCATATCTGAGGTTATTGATATTTCTCCCAGCAATCTTGATTCCAGCTTGTGTTCTTCCAGCCCAGCATTTCTCATGATGTACTCTGCATAGAAGTTAAATAAGCAGGGTGACAATATACAGCCTTGACGTACTCCTTTTCCTATTTGGAACGAGTCTGTTGTTCCATGTCCAGTTCTAATTGTTGCTTCCTGGCCTGCGTACAGATTTCTCAAGAGGCAAGTCAGGTACCCTGTAAATAAATTCTTCAGAACCATTTTTCTAGATTCCATATATGTTCATTAGAATATAATATTTATATTTCTCTTTCTGACTCACTTCACTCTGTGTAATAGGTTCTAGGTTCATCTACCTCATCAGAACTGACTCAAATAAGTTCCTTTTTATGGCTGAGTAAAATTTCATTGTGTATATGTACCACAACTTCATCCATTCATCTGTCAATGGGCATCTAGGTTGCTTCCATGTTCTAGCTATTGTAAATAGTGCTACAATGATCAATAGGATACATGCATATTTTTCAACCCTGGTTTCCTGAGGGTATATGCCTAGGAGTGGAACTGCTGAGTCATATGGTGCTTCTATTCCTAGTTTTTTAAGGACGCTCCATACCGTCTTCCATAGTGGCAGTATCAATTTACAGTCCCACCAAGAGGGCAAGAGCATTCCCTTTTCTCCATACCCTCTCCAGCATTTCTTGTTTCTAGGCTTTTGGATGATGGTCATTCTGACTGATGTGAGGTGATACCTCATTGTGGTTTTGATCTGCATTTCTCTAATAACGAGTGACACTGAGCATCTTTTCATTTGTTTGTTAGTAATCTGTATGTCTTCTTTGGAGAAATGTCTGTTTAGGTCTTTTCCCCACTTTCTGATTGGGCTGTTTGTTTTCCTGGTATTGAGTTGTATGAGCTGCTTATATATTTTGGAAATTAATCCTTTGTCAGTTTTTACATTTGCTATTATTTTCTGCGATTCTGAGGGTTGTCTTTCACTTTGCTTATACTTTCCTTTGCTGTGCAAAAGCTTTTAAGTTTAATCAGGTCCCACTTGTTTATTTTTGTTTTTATTTCCATTACTCTAGGAGATGGGTCATAAAGGACCTTGCTTTGATTTATTTCATTGAATGTTCTGCTTATGTTTTCCTCTAAGAGTTTTACAGTTTCTGGTCTTACATTTAGTTTTTTAATCCATTTTGAGTTGACCTTTGTGTGTGATATTAGAAAGTGTTCTAATTTCATTATTTTACAGGGAGCTTTCCAGTTTCCCCAGTACATTTATTAAAGAGACTGTCCTTGCCCCATTGTATATTCTTGCCTCCTTTGTGAAAAATAAGTTACCATTAGGTGCATGAGTTTATTTCTAAGCTTTCTATCATGTTCCATTGTGTTATATTTCTGTTTTTGTACCAGGGCCATATTGTCTTGATGACTATAACTTTGTAGTATCATCTGAAGTCAGGAAGGTTGATTCTTCCAGTTTCATTTTTCTTTCTCAAGACTGCTTCAACTATTTAGGGTCTTTTGTGTTTCCACATGAATTGTGAAATTTTTTGTTCTAATTCTGTGAAAAGTGCCGTAGGTAATTTGACAGGGATCACATTGAATCAGTAGATTGAATCTGGTAGTATAGTCATTTTCACAATACTGACTCTTTCTACCCAGGAACATGGAAAATCTCTCCATTTGTTTATGTCATCTTTGATTTCTTTCATCAGTGTCTTATAATTTTCTGTGTACAGTTTATTTGTCTCCTTCAGTTCAGTTCAGTTCAGTCGCTCAGTCTTGTCTGACTCTTTGTGACCCCATGAATCACAGCACACAAGGGCTTCCTGTCCATCACCACCTCCCAGAGTCTACTCAAACTCATGTCCGTAGAGTTGGTGATGTCATCCAGCCATCTCATCCTCTGTCGTCTCCAATCCCTCGGAGCATCAGGGTTCTTTCCAGTGAGTCAGCTCTCCACTTCAGGTGGCTAAAGTATTGGAGTTTCAACTTTAGTATGACTCCTTCCAATGAACACCCAGGGCTGATCTCCTTCAGAATGGACTGGTTGGATCTCCTTGCAGTCCAAGGGCCTCTCAAGAGTCTTCTCCAACACCACAGTTCAAAAGCATCAATTCTTTGGCACTCAGCTTTCTTTACAGTCCAACTCTCACATCCATACATGACCACTGGAAAAACCATAGCCTTGACTAGACAGACATTTGTTGGCAAAGTAATGTCTCTGCTTTCCAATATGCTATCTAGATTGGTCATGACTTTCCTTCCAAGGAGTAGGCATCTTTTAATTTCATGGCGGCAGTCACCATCTGCAGTGATTTTGGAGGCCCCCATTTTGATAAATTCTGACACTGTTTCCACTGTTTCCCCGTCTATTTCCCATGAAGTTATGGGACCAGATGCCATGATCTTCGTTTTCTGAATGTTAAGCTTTAAGTCAACTTTTTCACTTTCCTCTTTCACTTTCATCAAGAGGCTTTGTAGTTTCTCTTCACTTTCTGCCATAAGGGTGGTGTCATCTGCATATCTGAGGTTATTGATATTTCTCCTGGCAATCTTGATTCCAGCATGTGCTTCTTCCAGCCCAGCGTTTCTCATGATGTATTCTACATAGACGTTAAATAACCAGAGTGACAATATACAGCCTTGACGTACTCCTTTTCCTATTTGGAACCAGTCTGTTGTTCTATGTCCAGTTTTAACTGTTGCTTCCTGACCTGCATATGGGTTTTTCAAGAAGCAGGTCAGGTGGTCTGGTATTTCCATCACTCTCAGAATTTTCCACAGTTTATTGTGATCCACACAGTCAAAGGCTTTGGCATAGTCAATAAAGCAGAAATAGATGTTTTTCTGGAACTCTATCCTATTTGGAACCAGTCTGTTGTTCTATGTCCAGTTTTAACTGTTGCTTCCTGACCTGCATATGGGTTTTTCAAGAAGCAGGTCAGGTGGTCTGGTATTTCCATCACTCTCAGAATTTTCCACAGTTTATTGTGATCCACACAGTCAAAGGCTTTAGCATAGTCAATAAAGCAGAAATAGATATTTTTCTGGAACTCTGTTGATTTTTTGATGATCCAGCAGATGTTGGCAATTTGATTTCTGGTTCCTCTGCCTTTTCTAAAACCAGCTTGAACATCAGGAAGTTCATGGTTCACGTATTGCTGAAGCCTGGCTTAGAGAATTTTGAGCATTACTTTACCAGCGTGTGAGATGAGTGCAATGTGCAGTAGTTTGAGCCTTCTTTGATATTGCCTTTCTTTGGGATTGGAATGAAAACTGACGTTTTCCAGTCCTGTAGCCACTGTTGAGGTTTCCAAATTTGCTGGCATATTGAGTGCAGCACTTTCACAGCATCATCTTTCAGGATTTGAACTAGTTCAAAAGGAATTCCATCACCTCCACTAGCTTTGTTCATAGTGATGCTTCACATTCCAGGATGTCTAGCTCTAGATGAGTGATCACACCATCGAGATTATCTGGGTCGTGAAGGTCTTTTTTGTGTAGTTCTTTTGTGTATTCTTGCCACCTCTTCTTAATATCTTCTACTTTTGTTAGGTCCATACCATTTCTGTCCTTTATCAAGCCCATCTTTGCATGAAATATTCCCTTGGTATCTGTGATTTTCTTGAAGAGATCTCTAGTCTTTCCTGTTCTGTTGTTTTCCTCTATTTCTTTGCATTGATCACTGAAGAAGGTTTTCTTATCTCTCCTTGCTCTTCTTTGGAACTCTGCATTCAGATGCTTGTGTCTTTCCTTTTCTCCTTTGCTTTTTGCTTCTCTTCTTTTCAAAGCTATTTGTAAGGCCTCCTCAGACATTCTGCTTTTTTACATTTCTTTTCCGTGGGGATGTTCTTGATCCCTGTCTCCTGTACAATGTCATAAACCTCCATCCATAGTTCATCAGGCACTCTGTCATATCTAGTCTCTTAAATCTATTTCTAACTTCCACTACATCATCATCAGGGATTTGATTTAGGTCATACCCGAATGGTCTAGTGGTTTTCCCTACTTTCTTCAATTTAAGTCTGAATTTGGCAAAAAGTGTCTCCTTAGGTTAGTTTATTCCTAGATAATTTAATTCTTTTTGTTGCAATGGTGAATAGGATTGATTCCTTAATTTGTCTTTCTGATTTTTCATTTTTAGTATATGGAAATGCAAATGATTTCTGCGTATTGATTTTGCATCTTGCAACTTTGCTAAATTCACTGATTAGCTCTAGTAATTTTCTGATACTGTCTTTAGGGTTTTCTATGTACAGTATCATATCATCTGAAAACAGTGAGAGCTTTACTTCTTTTTGGATCTGGATTCCTTTTATTTCTTTTTCTTTTCTGATTGCTGTTGCTAGGACTCCCAGAACTATGTTGAATAACAGTGGGGAAATTGGACACTGCTGTCTTGTTCCTGACATTAGGGAGAATGTTTTCAGTTGTTCACCACTGAAAATAATGTTTGCTGTAGGCTTGCCATATATGGCCTTTACTATGTTGAGTTAGGTTCCTTCTGTGCCCATTTTTTGAAGAGTTTTATCATAAATGGGAGCTGAATTTTGTCAAGACCTTTTTTCTGCATCTGTTGAGATTATCATATGGTTTTTAACCTTTCAGTTTGTTAATATGGTGTATCACATTGATTGATTTGTGTATATTGAAGAATCCTTGCATTCCTGGAATAAGTCCAAATCGATCATGGTATATGAGTTTTTAGATGTGTTGCTGAATTCTGTTTGCTAAAATTTTGTTGAGGGGTTTTGAATCTATGTGCAACAGTGATATTGGCCTGTAGTTTTCTTTATGTTGTCTTTGTCTGGTTTTGGTATCAGCGTGATGGTGGCCTCGTATAATGAGTTTGGAAGTGTTCCTTCCTCTGCAACTTTTTGAAAGAGTATTAGAAAGATAGGCATTAGCTCTTATCTAAGTGTTTGACAGAATTCTCCTGTGAAGCCATTTGGTGCTGGGCTTTTGTTTTTCTGGGAGATTTTTGATCACAGCTTTAATTTCAGTGCTTGTAATTGGGGTATTCATAATTTCTATTTCTTCCTGGTTCAGTCTTGGAGGATTGAACTTTCCTAAAAGTCTGTTTCTCTCACATCATCCACTTTACTGCCATATAGTTATGCACAATAGTCTCTTACAGTCCTTTGCATTTCTGCATTATCTGTTGCCATCTCTCCCTTTTCATTTCTCATTTTCTGGATTTGATTCCTTTCTCTCTTTTTCTTGATCGTTCTGCCTAAACATTTGTGAATTTTGTTTATTTTCTTGAAGAACCAGCTTTTAGTTTTATTAATCTTTACTATTGTTTCTTTCATTTCTTTTTCATTTATTTCTGTTTGCATCTTTATGATTTCTTTCCATCTACTAATTTTACTTTTTTTTTAATTGTTTTTTTAGTTGTAAAGTTAGGCTGTCTATTTTATGTTTTTTTTCTTGTTTCTTGAGGTAGTATTGTACTGCTATAAACTTCCCTCTTAGAACTGCTTTTGCTGCGTCCCATAGGTTTTGAGTTATGTTTTTTTATTGTCATTTGTTTCTAGAATTTTTTTGATTTGCCTTTTGATTTCTTCAGTAACATGTTGGTTATCTAGAAACATGTTGTTTAATCTCCATGTGCTTGTGTTTCATACAGTTCTCCTCTTGTAATTGATATCTAGTCTCGCAGCATTGTGGTCAGAGAAGATGCCTGATACGATTTCAGTTTTCTTAAATTTACTAAGGTTTAATTTGTAACCCAATATGTGGTCTATTCTGGAGAATGTTCCATGTGCACTTGAGAAGAAGGTGTATTCTTCTGCATTTGGATGGAATGTCCTAACGATATCAATGAGATCCATCCCATCTAATGTATTATATAAAACTTATGTTTCCTTATTAATTTTCTGTTTTGATGATTTGTCCGTTGGTGTGAGTGGGGTGTGAAAGTCTCTTATTATTATTGTGTTACTGTCCATTAATCTTTTTATGTCTGTGTTTGTCTTATGTATTGAGGTGCTCCTTTGTTAGGTGCATAGATATTTACAATTGTTATGTCTTCCTCTTGGATTGATCCCTTGATCATTATGTAGTGTCCTTCCTTATCTCTTGTAATCTTCTTTAAGGTCTATTTTGTCTGATATGAGGATTGCTACTCCAGCTTTCTTTTGCTTCCCATTTGCATGGAATATATTTTTCCACCCTCTCACTTTTAGTCTACATGTGTCTTGAGGTTTGAAGTGGTTTCTTGTAGACAACATATATATGGATTTTTTTTTTAATCCATTCAGCCAGTCTGAGCCTTTTGGTTGGAGCATTTATTCCATTTACATTTAAAGTAATTATTGATACATATGTTCCTATTGCCATTTTCTTAGTTATTTGGGGTTGATTTTGTAGATTTTTTTATTTAATTCTCCTAGGTTTTTATTAATTGATTCTTGCATTTTCTCTACTTTGCTTTCAATGTTTTTGATCATCTTTACTATCATTATTCTGAATCCTTTCTCAGGCACTATTTCCTCTTTATTTATTTGGACGTCTGTGTTTCTAGTTTGTTCCTTCATTTGTGTAGTATTTCTCTGCCTTTTCATTAATTTTTCTTATTTTGTTTGAGGTCTCCTTTTCCCAGGCTTCAAGGTTGAATTCTTTCTTCCTTTTGGTTTCTGCCTTCTAAGGTTGGTCCAGTGGTTTCTGTAAGCTTCTTATAGGGTGAGATTTGTGCTGAGTTTTTGTTTGTTTTTCCCCTGATGGGTAAGGCTGAGTGATGTGGTAATTCTGTCTACTGATGGCTAGGTTTGGATTTTTTGTTTTGTTTGTTATTTAGATGAGGTGTCCTGCACAGGGTGCTATTGGTCATTGGGTGATGCCTGGTCTTGTATTGCAGTAGTTTCCTTTGTGTGAGTTCTTACTATTTGATACTCCCTAGGGTTTTTTCTCTGGTAGTCGGGTCTTGGAGTCAGTTCTCCCACCCCAAAGGCTCAAGGTTTGATCTCTGGTTAGGAATGAAGATTCTATAAGTGGTTTGTTATGGCATTGAGTGAGATTAAAACAAATATCCACAAATGAGAAACCAAAGATGAACCCAATACAAGTGGCAGTTACAAAATCAGGCAAATAATAATTAAAATAATGGAATATACACACATATATATACACCCATGAGCAAAGTCAAAACAGTCCAACAAAATAAAGTTAGACTCAGAACAAAGGAAATAAAAAATTATATTTACCAGTTAAAAACAAAAATTAAAGCACAAATTGGAAAACAAAACTAAAGCAAGGTGCCAAGTGGGGAATAAAGCCAGGAAAACAAAACTAACAAATATGTTGAAAGGAAAGAAAAGAAAGAATAGATATGCAAAGTTAAATAGAGGTAAAAGAAGAAGATTTATATACATTTAAAATTAACCGCAAGGGGAAAAGAACAATAGGAAAACCAGACAAAGAAATAAATGTAGAAAAATAATAATAGGTTTAAAATTTTTAATTAAAATTTTAAAAAAAAGAGAAAAATAAAAACTCCCCAGAACTGCAAAACCCAAAATAGAGGCAGAAATTTATAACAATAAAAAATGTGACTTAGAAAAAAAAAAAAGCTCAAAAGCTTAGTTAGATTTCGTAGTGCCAGTAAAATGACCACTGCAACTGGGTGGGAGGAGAGGGAGGAAAAAAATCCAAAAGAATCTACAGAACAAGTCAAAACATAGGAATAATAAATGTTTTCTTGAGTCACTGCTGTCAGAGTCGTTTCCCTCACTGGGAGTCAAAGTCCATTTTACCTCCCTAGGATGCCTTGTAATATGGTGCTGATGTCTGGAACCGATGTGAGGGCAGCTCAGATCTAATCTGCTTCTCTGTGTTCTTGCCTCCAATATCCACAGCTATCAGATCTAGTGTTTTTCTTTTGTGGGAGCTCTTGATGATCTTTTATGTATTCCACAGACATAGAATCTTCCTAGTTGATCATGTGGGTTTAACCTGCAGCTTGTACAGTTGATGGGAAGGTTTTGGGTCTTCTTCCTTAGTCACATTGCCCTTGGGTTTCAATCGTGGCTTATTTCCACCTCTGCATATGGTTTGTCCACTGGGGGTTGCTCCTGGGGCTGCTCTGGAGGACGTGGGTCTGCCTCTGTGAAGGACAGGTGTGGAGGTGGTCCAGCTGCTTGAGTCGCAGGGGTTATGGCAACACTAGGTTCTCAGGGGAGTTGGCAGCTAGGACAGCAGGAAATTTAGTGCTGTAGAAGGGTATGGCAACCAGTATTTGCCAATATGTTTCAGTATTCTTGCCGGGAGAAACCCCCTCCCTGACAGAGAAGCCTGGCAGGCCATAGTCCACAGGGTAGCAAAGGGTCGGACACTACCAAAGCGAGACTTGCCTGTGGCAGCTCTGCCCCATTAACAGTTCAGCGTGAGGGTAGCACAGCTTCTGGGCTTGCAGGTACTCTGGTGGCACCAAGTGTGCAGGCACATGGACTGCCTCCGCAGTAGGAGTTATGGCCCTATCCGAGACTTTTATCAAGCCTTTTGTAGCTGGTGTCAGAAAGCCTCTTTGGCCAGTCTTTCTCTGTAAGGCTGCCGATTCAGGCACTTAGAGGGCTTCCCTGCCTGGGGTCCTTCTCTGTTGCTTGGTGCATCGGGCACATAGAGGGGCCCATTGCCTGGGGTCCTACTCTGTAGATCGACACATCAGGCACTTAACGGGCTACCCTGGGTGGGTTCCTACTCTGTAGTTCAGTGCATCAGGCCTTTGATGGGCCAGCCTCTCTGTTTTTCTCCACAGGCATTTTCCACCACAATCTACTTCACATCCCTTGATCCGTCTCTCTGCAGTCAACAGCAGCCCTTGCTTTGGGATAGCTCCGTAATCCCTAAACTCCAGCCTCCAGCCACTGTGCCATCTAGGGTATATATGACTGTGGCAAGGACTGATTCTCATTCCATTTAGACTGCCACAGATCAGCTGTTTCACTCTCAGCCTTTAATGTCTCTTCTCTGACTCAGACAATTGCCCTGATGTAGGGATTGGACCCCTGCTTCAGTTTCCCCACCCGCCAAGGGCAGGTCCTGTCCTTCTAACACTCCCGTTTCCCCACGTATTTCCTTCATCCTACCAAGTTTTGTGTGAGTCTCTATATTCTTTTCCAGAGAAGGCAATGGCACCCCACTCCAGTACTCTTGCCTGGAAAATCCCATGGGCAGAGGAGCCTGGTGGGCTGCAGTTCAGGGGATCGCGAAGAGTTGGACATGACTGAGTGACTTCACTTTCACTTTTCACTTTCATGCATTGGAGAAGGAACTGGTAACCCACTCCAGTGTTCTTGCCTGGAGAATCCCAGGGGCGGGGGAGCCTGGTGGGCTGCCGTCTATGGGGTCGCAGAGGGTCAGGCATGACTGAAGAGACTTAGCCGCAGCAGCAGCAGCAGCAGCAGCAGCAGCAGCATATATTCTTTTCAGTTGGTCAGGTACTCCTGTCTGCTCTCAGCTGATGATCTGCATGCACTTCTGTGTCTGAAGGTATATTCCTGATGTCAGTATTAGTTTCTTATTACCAAATAGCAGGAAATAATCCATTTCTCAGCTATAAAATAGATAGTGTTATATGCATTTTCCAGGTGAGGCAAGGCAATCTCAGAAAGGTAATGTCATTTGCCCGAGCTTTGAAATCCATTTGACTGATATCTGTCCTAGTCTGCAGTCTATGTGAAAGTGTTAGTTGCTCAGTCATGTCTGACTCTGTGATCCCATGGACCTCCAGCCTCCTCTGTCCATGAGATTTTCCAGGCGAGAATACTGGAGTGGATTGCCATTCCCTTATGTAGGGGATATTTCTGATCCAGGGATTGAACCAGTGTCTCCTGACTTGTAGGCAGATTCTTTATCATTTGAGTCACCAGGGATCCTATTAATTATACTACTCAATAGAATTTTTTGCCTATAGGATGTATTCTGAAGATATATTAACTTCATGATTATTTAAAACTGTCCCTATACATTCATGACTTACATCAGTGGCAATAAATGCCTTCTCCTTGGTTAATCTTAATGAGATCAATGGATTTATTTAAGAAGCTCTTTGTTGGAAAACACAGATTCAGTCTTTCAGTGTTTTATCATGGTATACTGAAAACATCTTAATTCTGTCACATTTATAATGGAAAGTTTATATGAAAGAATACAGAACAACATATATTCTTTTCAGTTGGTCAGGTACTCCTGTCTGCTCTCAGCTGATGATCTGCATGCACTTCTGTGTCTGAAGGTATATTCCTGATGTCAGTATTAGTTTCTTATTACCAAATAGCAGGAAATAATCCATTTCTCAGCTATAAAATAGATAGTGTTATATGCATTTTCCAGGTGAGGCAAGGCAATCTCAGAAAGGTAATGTCATTTGCCCGAGCTTTGAAATCCATTTGACTGATATCTGCCTAGTCTGCAGTCTATGTGAAAGTGTTAGTTGCTCAGTCATGTCTGACTCTGTGATCCCATGGACCTCCAGCCTCCTCTGTCCATGAGATTTTCCAGGCGAGAATACTGGAGTGGATTGCCATTCCCTTATGTAGGGGATATTTCTGATCCAGGGATTGAACCAGTGTCTCCTGACTTGTAGGCAGATTCTTTATCATTTGAGTCACCAGGGATCCTATTAATTATACTACTCAATAGAATTTTTTGCCTATAGGATGTATTCTGAAGATATATTAACTTCATGATTATTTAAAACTGTCCCTATACATTCATGACTTACATCAGTGGCAATAAATGCCTTCTCCTTGGTTAATCTTAATGAGATCAATGGATTTATTTAAGAAGCTCTTTGTTGGAAAACACAGATTCAGTCTTTCAGTGTTTTATCATGGTATACTGAAAACATCTTAATTCTGTCACATTTATAATGGAAAGTTTATATGAAAGAATACAGAACACCCTTGACATTTATCTTGTACTGAGTTAGTGTGCTCTCCTATTTGCATGGGTTTAACTTTAGTCAGCATGTTAAAGCAGACATTTTAGAGATCTCACATGCTGATAGATAAGAACCAGGTACTTATTTGCGTAATGCATCCTGCCAAGTTCAAGGGAATACAATAGCAAAATAGAACACAGTTTAGTGAAATAGGAGAACAGAAATCCAAAAGAATAAAGCTTGTAAAGAACAAACGTTGTCAGTTTGTTCTCAGAAGTACTCAGATATTTTTATATATAATCATCAGAATTGTTTGTGGTAATTAAAAAAAATAGATATCATTGATTCTATAATAGACCTCTACAGTTTTGTAAACAAATGGCATGTCTCATTATGCAAACATGTTGAACTTTTTGTATCTGAAGTCAGTTTAATCCCAGTGTCCTAGCAAAAATCTAGCATGCCACTTTTTGCATTGTAGGTACTCTATAAATATTTGACTATTTGAAAATGAATACTCAAACTCAAAATGAGTCTAAGGAAACAAGCATTTATATTGATGGGACTAATATTTATAAAACTTACATAAAATGAAATCTTTAAAATTCTTGTGAAGTTAAATGTACACATGTGTTAGGTAAAATTGAATAACTTTATATCCTAGTTATGGGGGAATATCTAAAAACTAAATTTATCTTTATTATTATGAGCACATGGAAGTATCAACTGCAAAATGTCTCACATATAACCTAGAATTTAATAGAATTTTCACTGATAATGACACTTTTAGATTTTTTTAAATTTTTTTAAACTTACTTTTGCATCAGTAATTATGTTCATCTATCAGTACTAACACAAACCAGCTATAAGCATAAGAAAAATATATAAACGTCCACTGTGAGACTGGATAGTAGTTAGGTGTCTACTTAAAGAAGTCTTGAAAAAAAAATAAGTTTTCTGACTGGATTTTTTTTATCATTAAAATAAAAATCCATGAATTACACAATAATACAAAAAGAAATGGAAGGTTCTCATAGGTAGAAAAGTGGCTGCCCATTTCAAACTGGGGGAAAAGATGTCTTGTTTTATAGAATTTAACTATTTAAAGAGAAGACCTCAGACCAGTTTTCCAGATGAACAAGCTGGGAAAAATTTTTCACTTTGGAAGTCATTTTATTCTTCAGAGTGAACTCACTCAGTTGTGTCCAACTCTTTGTGACCCCATGTAGCCCACCAGGCTCCTCCATCCATGAAACTTTCTAGGCAAGAGTACTGGAGTGGGTTGCCATTTCCTTCTCCAGGGGATCTTCCCAACCCAGGGATCAAACCCAGGTCTCCCACAATGTGGGCAGATGCTTTACCATCTGAGCCACCAGGGAAGACTTTATATACTATGTCCTAGAAAACACAGTCATTCTACAAGTATATGTGGTCACCTACAGTATGGCAGGCACAAGTATTTATTAAGAGTCTGTTGTTTGCTAAACTGTATATCAGATGAGGATTCAACAAATAGGACCAGTCCCTTATCTCAAGTATACAGATGCCTACTTAGGATAGATACAGAGATAAACATGCGCATTTACTCTTCCTTTCCTTAAGAAATCACCTTGAAAGGGCACCAGGAGCTTTTGAAATGGTTCTTTAAAACTAAGTACATGTTGTAATATTCCAGGTGGAAGCATATGACACATTCTCTATACATTTCTCCTCTATGCCTTAACTGAAACCTGGCTGTCCTCCAAACACCTGACTTCACTTTTGCCCTTTCAAGCACAGTCTTGTTCATTCTCCTAGACCCCAAAGTTCCTAACGCAATCATAGCATTTCCCTAGGTTGTTGGTTTTTTTGTTTTTGTTGTTGTTTTTTTTTTTTTTTTCCAGTTCTAGACCATTATTCCATATGCATGTGAGAAAAACCTCTTGTCTTTAAAATTTATAATAATCAAATTTACCACCTTCTAAAGGTTTCATGGAAAAGCCAATTCTGATTCCATCTTGGAACTGTTTCTTTGACTTGCTTTTCATTGCTTTTGTTTTTAAAATCATACATAATGTCCTGTCTTGGAGAATCCTGCCCCTCTGCCTGACTGGTAAAGTGCCTTTGTTCAGAACCCTGTCCACCGATTGATGGCAGGAAGGAAAAAATGAAAACATTCTCTGGCAGAGGCTTGTCATTCTGAGATATCTGCAAGATTAATGGCCTTTTTACTTTGTTTACTCACCTGCCCCCATCTCTGTTCTATAAAAGAACCTGACATCCAGACCTTCATAAGATGGCTATTTTGAGACATTAGTCTTCCACCTTTACAGCCAGTTGGCTCTCTGAATAAAGTCATATTCCTTGCCTCAACAACTCATCTCTGATTCATTGATCTATTGTGTGGAGAGCAGAGTGAGCTTGGGCTCTGTAACATAAGCTTCGCCTCTTTTGTCAATTTTCTAGTGAATCTGTCCTTCTCCATATTCATTGAGGGGTTTGGCTCTCAGTTTCTATTCTTTTCATCTCATTTTTCTTCATTTTTCTGGATGCTTTCCATATACAAGCTATCCAATTCCATGGTTACCTATTTATTTGGTCTTCAAATCTAATCACTTTCACCTCTACTGTGGTTCAATATACACTCCAAGATAGCACACAGTTACCAGCTGAAGGTTCCCCAATTTGGGATTGTTAGTATCAAAAAACCCTTTTAGTCATCTAAACACTCTGGCTTTCTCTATCTCCTCCCATGTATCTATGGTCTTTTACTAAATTGAGACCCTCAGTTTCCCTCTCTTTACCCTGTGTTGACTTCTTTGTATTTTGGGCATTTTGAGGTTTGGAAGTTCTGATACTTTCTTTGCAGCCTTCCCAAACACTTCATCTCAAGTATTTCTTCTCCACTGTCCTGAAAATGCCCAAACCATCAATTCTTCGTTGCACCTGATCTTTCCTCACCTCTTGCATTGCTGAGCTTTATCGTTGGTACTAAAAGTGAGCAGTTTCTAGTTTCTGCTCATCTTTCAATACAAAAGAACAAAAATACAAAACATCCTTGGTCAGTTGCTTCTCCCATTTCTTCTCTGTCTTCCAGCTCCCACGAATACAAAGATAGTCTTCACCCCTCTCATCTTACTCCTTTCCCAACCTGGCTTTCTGTGTTAGCTGGCAACCTTGCTTTATATTTGGATGTCAAGTATCTACTCCTTGTCATTATCTTATTTTCCTTGTTAGAAAGTGTAGCCAATAATCTAGATCCAATGCATCTTATATCCAAAGGTGTTTTTCCCCATTAATTATATCTCTATGTGTTCGATTCTTTTTTATGGTGTATAAATACACTCATCTGTTTCATTGGGGGGCTGGGGCAGTGAAGTGGGGGAATCCCTCTTTGATGCCTGTCGTTGTAACACAAAGCCTTTCTTTTCCTCTTGTTTGCTTAATCAGATTTCTTGAAAGCAGGATTTATATACAGTTACTTCATTTCCATAAATAATCACTTTTCACTTTCTGAGAATGTGACCTTGTACCCAAAATATCTACAAATTTTCTCTAGGGTCTTTGTGCCTCAAATACTTCTCAGTCAACTTTTTTTCAGTATAATCGCGTATATCAAGGAACACTTAATACATTGCTCTGCAACTTCCTGATTATCTGTATCACTTAACATACACAAGCCATGTTTTGTCAAAATTATAGTTTGTCTGTAGCACAAGCCTATTTCACAGAAGTTGTGTGTGTGCATTAGTTGTTTAGTCATGTCCTACTCTTTTGAGACCCCATGGACCATAGCCCACAGGCTCCTCAGTCCATGGGATTCCCCAGACAAGAATACTGGAGTGTGTTGCCATTTCCTTCCCCAGCCATAGCGGGTGCTTAAATAATATTAGAATGAATGACTAGGCTACTATAGAAAATGAACCTGAAGTGTCTTATTTCCAGGAATTCATAGAAATCTATCACCGAAAGGGTGTTATGACTCTAATGTCCCAATTCTCTAAGATATCCTATAGGTCTTACCTCTGTTAATTACTTACTAGTAACCTTATAAAGTTATTTCCCTTAAATTTCTCATAGGGAAGGTCAAAAGGTTGAGGTAGGCTATAGTCCCAAGCTGTTTTGAAATAAGCTTATTCCAAATATAATTTGCAAACACACAAACTACATGCCGCATGGATAAGGGAATGCTAGAATACTTGCCTGGGGCAGGATCAAGGTGTGGTTATTTACTTAGACTCAATTCCTGTCTTTGGAGTTACTGAGCAGGTGTCAATGAATGGATGAATAGGTAGAAGACAGATTTGCTGCCAATTTAGAAGAGCTCCAATTCTCCCCACTTCTTTTCATGTTGTGAGTCGTAGATAGGGAGATAAATTTGTAAACCCTCCCGCTTCTATGAGAGAATGAGAATGATAAGGAGAAGAGTCAGATATCCTTAAAAAAAAATAGTGCTATAAAGTATGCTCCAAAGAAGGTTTAATTTTACACAAATATGCCAAAAAATAAAAAAAATAGATAACACTTTAAAAATGTGCTGCACTGTTTTAAGCTAAATCTTATTTTTTCGCCTCTTCTGATTGGACACTGTTCTATTTTTACTGCTCAGGCGATCACTTTCCTAAAGCAGTTAATAAGCCCCAGAGGACAAAGGTATCACTCTGAAGGGCGTGAGCTTTGCAGTAGGGGAGCTATTGGAATTCTATTCTGTTGACTCAGTGTCTCCTTAGATCAGATGAGTGAGAGAAGCTGAGCTTGTCAGCAGATTTGCTCCCACTGCACACACTCATGCCAAATCAAGCAGGTCAATAGCATCTCCAGAATTTCCTACTTATTTTGGACAATATCTCCAACTCTAAGGGTAAAACCAAAGGCCTCAGTCAGTACCTGCAGCAATTATCTTACTTTTAAATATGGATTTTTACAGAAGACTATGTGATGTGTGCCCTAAGGCAATGATGCAATAGGTTAAGAAGATTGATGCTCCATAATATGGAACACAAAATGTTTCACCCCATCATTTGAATAGAATTATACCCACTTGCACAGTGCCTCAAAATATAGAATTTTAGCATTAGGGTTAATAAACCTTATGCCCTGAAAGTTCCTGAAGCTTCTGTGAAAATGAAACTGTGTTCAAATGCTATATTCTGTAAATATAATTGCTCTGGTACGTTTTGGAAAAAGTTTCAACAGTGAAAAAAGGTGACATAACCTTCCATAAGACTTTCTATTTAACACCTAGTTAATCAAACAAGAAAACTGACACTATTACATAGGACTTTATTTTACTTTTCAAGTTCAGTATCGGGTCTGAGACTCTGTGTGGAAAGGACTAATAAAATAAACAATATAAAGTTGATTGTGGCTGCACCTATTAAGTTTGTCTCTTACAAGGTCACTTTTCCTTTTTAGGTAGAATTCATTTAAATATTTCAGAAAAATAAAATTCTCCACTTACTAACATTTTCTAAAAAGGAAGACACCAATATTTCCCACCATTAGTAAAATAATGACTGTTTAAACGACTTAATTCACAGGAAAATTCTTCATTATTCTACCATCACTGGAATAAAATGAACCATCAGTTTTTGCACAATAACCTTTAAATCTTAAAAAAAAAAAAAAAATCCTTTTACCCTTGTTCCCCTCAAAAGGTCCTAGCTTCTATAATGTGTTTTTTTGTTCTTTTTTGAGATGTAACTAATATATGACATTAGATTAGTTTCAAGGATAGTTAGGGAGTTTGGAATTGATGTGTACACACTGTTAATTTTAAACAGATAACCAGCAAAGACCTACTGTATAGCACAGGGAACTCTGCTCAATCTTACGTGACAATCTAAATGGGAAAAGAATTTGAGGAAGAATTGATACATATACATGTAAATTAAACATATTAAATAAAATAAAATTGTACACTGCTAAAATAGTTGTTTCAGGTGTACAATACAATATTTGTTTATATTATGAAATGATCACCACAGTAAGTCTACATAACATCCATCATCACATATAGTAAAAAAAAAAATTATAAGAACTTTTAAGATCTACTTTTAACAAGTTTTAAATACAGAATTATTAACTATAGACACCATGCCATACATTATTAGGAGATTTTATAACTGGAAGTTTGTACCTTCTGATCTCCTTTATATAATGAGTGTTTCTTAGTCAACTTCTTTGATTATAGGATAAAAAGTATAACCAGATGTGACAGCCTGGCTATTTTCCATTCATATTCACTATCCCATAATTATTTATTATTATATGTACAATATTCACTTCTTGGGTTTTAGTGGGTTCCCCACCCCACTAAATGGAATACTTTGCATTTCACATGTCAGGTTTCATTTCCAATAGGTTCTTTAGTTTATGAAAGTAATTTTGAGTTCTGAAATGCTAACTATATCATACAATAGAATGAGACTTGCCAAAAATAGTAGTATCAAAGCATTGTGAAAATTCAAAGAAGGGAAAGTTAATTTCTATCTATGTGGATCAGTATATTCACAGAAGAGTAAAATATTAGTGACAGGAGATAGAATTTGTTGGGCAACATAGATGTTGGGATAAAACATTGTACTAACAATGCAAGCAAATAAACAAAGGTATGGGAATGCTGGGTATTTAGAGGAAAAAGTAAATTGTTCAGTTTGCCATAAATATAACATGCATAAGTTAAAGAGGTTGGAATGGAAGACTATTGATATTTTATTATCAAAAATATAAAAGTATATTGCCTCCAGTTCTCATCTACATAAAGAAAATATACAAAATGCAGTCTCTGGTTAGCTTTCTGAGGCACTCAGGAAAATTGTATTTAAAATAAGTTCTGATTATTTATAACAGGACAAACGTTTTGAAACTACCTCTTTTAGAGTATGAGGGAAATATGTAGAATTCTTCAGCAACACTTAGGAAAGCAATAAAATATTAGCAATCCACTTGTGTTGGGGTACCTACAGCATTCATATAATTTGCATCTCTTGCTGATAGTGGTCTATTCAGTTTAGGTATCTAGTTTAAGGATCAGAAGACAATTAACATTTAATTACAAGCTCATATGGCTTATCTGATATTGCTTCTATGCTATTAACTGCTTGTTTCAACTAAATGCTTTACATCATACGGCTAAATCAGAACAAATGTTGCTAAACAAGTAAAGTATGGCACAAAGGTGCTTCTAAAAAATCTGCAATTTTCATTTAACTTATATAATTCTTTTCAGGGTTATAGAAGGAGCAATTTTTCTTAAAATGTAACAGTTCTATAAATGATATAAGTACTTTTGGACTGAGTCATTTTTAATAAACATAAAGAAAACTTTTATTAAGATATACTAAAGCCATCTACTATATAGAGAAACATATCCAACACATTTAATTTTTTATTCTCATTTTTACATGCTAAGATCCACTTAAAATTTTTATTTTGTAACTTTTCTTGCTTGTTCTAATATGTTTAGAAACACTCCGAGGAATGAAAAAGGATATCAACATGTTTAAAATATACTAGAACTTCCCTAGCTTTGTCCCAAATGTTTAATCATTTGTATTTAAGTATCGTATGTTCATTAATGCCATTTCTTCCATTTTCCTGTGCAAGATTTATTGCAATAACCTAAGTCCTAGCTTGCTTTCACTGAATTTTTAGTTCCATAAGGAAGCAAGACACAGCTAATACGAAAATGGAAAGGCCATCATACTAAGTAATTAATCTCTTAAAAGATGTATTCAGATTCTGTTCCTATTTATCTCTCAAGGTGACAGAAAAAGAGCACATGCTGGCCTGTACTGGATGTGAGAACTTTCCTACTGAACACCATTATTATTGGGTTGGGGCTTCCCAGGTGACTCAGTGGGGAAAGAATCCGCCTGTAATGCAGGAGATTCAGGAGACATAGGTTCATTCCCTGGTTGGGAAGATCCCCTGGAGTAGGGCATGGCAAGCCACTCCAGCATTCTTGCCTGGAGAATCCCATGGACAGTGGAGCCTGGCGGGATACAACCCACAGGCTGGCAAGAAGTCGGACATGGCCAAAGAGACTGAGCATGCACACACATTACTGGGCTAATAAGCCCACATTAAAAACACTTTTAGAGGAAGTACTCAAGATAACTGGGCTTCCCAGGTGCTGCCAATGGTAAATAACCCTCCTGCCAATGCAGGAGACATAAGACACGTGGGTTTGATCCCTGAACTGGGAAAATGCCCTGGAGGAGGGCATGGCTATCCACGCCAGTATTCTTGCCTGGAAAATTCCACAGACAGAGGAGTCCGGTGGGTTACAGTCCATGGGGTTGCAAAGAGTCAGACATGACTGAGGTGATTTAGCATGCACGTACTCAAGATAAAGGAGAAAAAAGCCTCAGAGGTGCTCTAAGAAATTTGCTAATGAAAATGATTAAATACCTAGACAAAATTCATAATTAAAAAAAATTAAGACCAAAAGAAGAAAAACAGTAAGCACTCATTTCACAAGCTAGCAAGGTAATGCTGAAAATCCTTCATGCTAGGCCTCAACAGTAAGTGAACCAAGAACTTTGAGATGTACACGCTGGACTTAGAAAAGGCAGAAGAACCAGAGATCAGCCTTTTTTATGGTCCAACTCTCATATCCATACATGACTACTGGAAAAAAACATGGCTTTGACTGTAGGGACCTTTGTATGCAAAGTAATGTCTCTGCTTTTTAATACACCATCTAGGTTTGTCATGGTTTTTCTTCCAAGGAGCAAGCGTCTTTTAATTTCATGTCTGCAATCACCATCTGCAGTGATTTTGGAGCCCAGGAAGACAGGAAGAGATAACCTGTTCCCATCTAAAGCCAGCTTTTTCACACTCCTCTTTCACCCTCATCATGAGGTTCATTAGTTCCTTTTTGCTTTCTGCTATATAGGGTGGATCAGTTCAGTTCAGTTGCTCTGTCGTGTCCAACTCTTTGCAACCCCATGGACTGTAGCATGCCAAGCTTCCCTGTCCATCACCAAATCCTGGGGCTTGCTCAAGCTCATGTCCATTGAGTTGGTGATGCCATCCAAAATCTCCTCCTCTGTCATCCCCTTCTTGTCCTGCCTTCAATCTTGCCCAGCATCAGGGTTTTTCTAAGGAGTCAGCTCTTTGCATCAGTTGGCCAAAGTACTGGAGTTAGAGCTTCAGCATCAGTCCTTCCAATGAATACTCAGGACTGATCTCCTTTAGAATGAACTGGTTGGATCTCCATGCAGTTCAAGGGATTCTCAAGAGTCTTCTCCAACACCACAGTACAAAAGGATCAATTCTTTGGAGCTTAGCATTCTTTATAGTCCAACTCTCACATCCATACATGACTACTGGAAAAACCACAGCCTTGACAGACAGATCTTTGTTGGCAAAGTAATATCTCTGCTTTTTATTTATTTTTTAACTTTACAATATTGTATTGGTTTTGAATATGCTGTCTAGGTTGGCACAACTTTCTTTCAAAGGAGTAAGTGTCTTTCAATTTCATGGCTGCAATCACCATCTGCAGTGATTTTGGAGCCCCCTCATATAAAGTCTGACACTGTTTCCACTGTTTTCCCATCTATTTGCCATGAAGTGATCAGAACAGATGCCATGATCTAAGTTTTCTGAATGCTGAGCTTTAAGCCAACTTTTCCACTCTCCTCTTTTACTTTCATCAAGAGGCTCTTTAGTTCTTCTTCGCTTTCTGGCATAAGGGTGGTGCCAGCTGCATATCTGAGGTTATTGATATTTCTCCCAGCAATCTTGATTCCAGCTTGTGTTTCTTCCAGCCCAGCGTTTCTCATGATGTACTCTGTATAAAAGTTAAATAAGCAGGGTGACAATATACAGCCTTGACATACTTCTTTTCCTATTTGCAACCAGTCTGTTGTTCCATGTCCAGTTCTAACTGTTGCTTCCTGACCTGCATACAGGTTTCTCAAGAGGCAGGTCATGTGCTCCGGTATTCCCCTCTCTTTTAGAATTTTCCACAGTTTACTCTAGTCCACACAGTCAAAGGCTTTGGGATAGTCAATAAAGCAGAAATAGATGTTTTTCTGGAACTCTCTTGCTTTTTTGATGATCCAGCGGATGTTGGCAATTTGATCTCTGGTTCCTCCAAATCACAAATTTGGACTGTCAGCACTACATCTGTTTTTTTCTGCTACTATGAGTACTAAAGATCACCCTAGTGACTGAAACCAGATATGCCACCATGATTTAATTGTTTTCTTTGGGGGAAGAATGGGGCAGGAAAGGACAAGACAAAATCAGTAAATGATTTTACTACTGGCTGTAAGAAATTCCTACAAATTCATTTATCAGAGATAGCATTCTGCTGATATAAGTAGATCATTTATTAAATAATAGTTTACTTATTACTTCAGAACCTTCACCTCCCTGTATGCAACAATCCTAAACTGTTGTATCATAAATGTTGCCCAGTCCTTATTATTCCGCTGCCTTTAAAGATCTGCCTAGACCTCAGAACTTCTACATTTGCTCCTTTTGAGATAGTGCCAAGACTCTGACTCACTACAGTGAGTTAAACTTGGTTTGTCTTTATTTACATGAGATCTGATGGTACTTTCAGGAAATCAATATTAGGCATTTCTTGCCAAAGCCCCAACCAATGCTGTCTTATTATTTCAGTTCAGTTCAGTTCAGATGAGTTGCTCAGTTGTGTCCGACTCTTTGTGACCTCATGAATAGTAGCACTCCAGGCCTCCCTGTCCATCATCAACTCTCAGAGTTCACTCAGACTCACGTCCATCAAGTCAGTGATGCCATCCAGCCATCTCATCCTTGGTCGTCCCCTTTTCCTCCTGCCCCCAATCCCTCCCAGCATCAGAGTCTTTTCCAATGAGTCAACTCTTCGCATGAGGTGGCCAGAGTATTGGAGTTTCAGCTTTAGCATCATTCCTTCCAAAGAAATCCAAGGGCTTATCTCCTTCAGGATGGACTGGTTGGATCTCCTTGCAGTCAAGGAACTTTCAAGAGTCTTCTCCAATATCACAGTTCAAAAGCATCAATTCTTTGGTGCTCAGCGTTCTTCACAGTCCAACTCTCACATCCGTACATGACCACTGGAAAAACCATAGCCTTGACTAGATGGAACTTAGTCGGCAAAGTAATATCTCTGCTTTTGAATATGCTATCTAGGTTGGTCATAACTTTCCTTCCAAGGAGTAAGCATCTTTTAATTGCACGGCTGCAGTCGCCATCTGCAGTGATTTTGGAGCCCCCGAAAATAAAGTCTGACACTGTTTCCACTGTTTCCCCATCTATGTCCTATGAAGTGATGGGACCAGATGCCATGATCTTCGTTTTCTGAATGTTGAGCTTTAAGCCAACTTTATCATTCTCTTCTTTAACTTTCATCAAGAGGCTTTTGAGTTCCTCTTCACTTTCTGCCATAAGGGTGGTGTCCTCTGCATATCTGAAGTTATTGATATTTCTCCCGGCAATCTTGATTCCAGCTTGTGTTCTTCCAGCCCAGCATTTCTCATGATGTACTCTGCATAGAAGTTAAATAA
>SJYC01053067.1:0-11555 GCA_006408675.1 Madoqua kirkii | reverse complement strand
GCATGAAATGTTCCCTTGATGTCTCTAATTTTCTTGAAGCAATCTCTAGTCTTTCCCATTCTGTTGTTTTCCTCTATTTCTTTGCATTGATCACTGAAAAGGCTTTCTTATCTCTTCTTGCTTCTTTGGAACTCTGCATTCAGATGCTTATATCTTTCCTTTCTCCTTTGCTTTTTGCTTCTCTTCTTTTCACAGCTATTTGTAAGCCCTCCCCAGACAGCCATTTTGCTTTTTTGCATTTCTTTTCCATGGGGATGGTCTTGATCCTTGTTTCCTGTACAGTGTCATGAACCTCATTCCATAGTTCATCAGGCACTCTATCTATCAGATCTAGGCACTTAAATCTATTTCTCATTTCCACTGTATAATCATAAGGGATTTGATTTAGGTCATATCTGAATGGTCTAGCGGTTTTCCCTACTTTCGTCAATTTAAGTCTGAATTTGGTAATAAGGAGTTCTTGATCTGAGCCACAGTCAGCTCCTGGTCTTGTTTTCGTTGACTGTATGGAGCTTCTCCACCTTTGGCTGCAAAGAATAGAATCAATCTGATTTCGGTATTGACCATCTGGTGATGACCATGTGTAGAGTCTTCTCTTGTGTTGTTGGAAGAGGGTGTTTGCTATGACCAGTGCCTTTTCTTGGCAAAACTCTGTTAGTCTTTGCCCTGCTTCATTCTATACTCCAAGGCCAAATTTGCCTGTTATTCCAGGTGTTTCTTGACTTCCTACTTTGGCATCCCAGTCCCCTGTAATGAAAAGGACATCTTTTTTGGTTGTTAGTTCTATAAGGTCTTCTAGGTCTTCATAGAACCGATCAACTTCAGCTTCTTCAGCATTACTGGTTGGGCCATAGACTTGGATTACAATGATATTGAATGATTTGCCTTCGAAATGAACAGAGATCATTCTGTCCTTTTTGAGACTGCATCCAAGTACTGCATTTTGGACTCTTTTGTTGATCATGATGGCTCGTCCATTTCTTCTGAGGGATTCCTGCCCACAGTAGTAGATACAATGGTTGTCTGAGTTAAATTCACCCATTCCAGTCCATTTTAGTTCACTGATTCCTAGAATATGGACGTTCACTCTTGCCATCTCTTGCTTGACTACTTCCAATTTTCCTTGATTCATGGACCTGACTTTCCAGGTTCCTATGCAATATTGCTCTTTACAGAATCGGACCTTGCTTCTATCACCAGTCACATCCACAGCTGGGTATTGTTTCTGCTTTGGCTCCATCCCTTCTTTCTTTCTGAAGTTATTTCTCCAGCAGCATATTGGACATCTACTGACCTGGGAGTTCCTCATTCAGTATCCTATTATTTTGCCTTTTCATACTGTTCATGGGGTTCTCAAGGCAAGAATACTGAAGTGGCTTGCCATTCCATTCTCCAGTGGACCACATTCTGTCAGCTCTCTCCATCATGACCTGCCCGTCTTGGGTTGCCCAGTGGGCATGGCTTGGTTTCACTGAGTTAGACAAGGCTGTGGTCCTAGTGTGATTAGATTGCCTAGTTTTCTGTGAGTGTGGTTTCAGTGTGTCTGCCCTCGATGCCCTCTTGCAACACCTATCATCTTACTTGGGTTTCTCTTACCTTGGGCATGGGGTATCTCTCCACAGCTGCTCTGGCAAAGTGCAGCCACTGCTCCTTACCTTGGACGAGGGGTATCTCCTTACCGCCCCCGTTCCTGACCTTCAATGTGGGATAGCTCCTCTAGACCCTCCTGCGCCAGCGCAGCCACCACTCCTTGGATGCGAGTTGATCTTCCCGGCCTTCGCCCCTGGCCGCAGATGCGGGGTGGCTCCTCCCTCCTGGCCACTGCCCCTGACCTTGGACGCAGGGTGGCCCCTCTCCGCCGTTCCTGCGCCGTTGCAGCCTTGCACTCTCCGCCTCTGCCCCTGACCTTAGACGTGGGGTAGCTCCTCTGGGCTGCACTGAGTGTACAGGGCATCGCAGCTGCTTGCACTGAATACGCCGGCTGTCCTATGTATTTCCTTAATAAGAAAAGGAGAAAAGACCCCAGACAGATTCCATTTGTGTTGGTACTGGTAGTTATTTTCCTAAAGTGGTAAGAAAATTTATGCTCTGTCTGAAAGGGGGATATCTTCTTTAGAGGTGGGACAAGATGAGCAGGGAACTGGTTTGTGTCCTCAGAGGAGACCCAGTGCTGAGATTAGCTTAGTCCTTGGGCTCTGGCAGCAGTCAGATTTAGTGTTCGGGTTTTGGTGGGGGGAGGGCAGGGGGTGTTAAAGATTTTTTTTTTTTTATGTAGACAATTTTTTTGACTCTTTGTTGGATTTGTTACAGTATTGCTACTGTTTTATGTTGTTTTATTTTTTTGACTGTGCGGCATGTCAGATCTTAGCTCCCTGACTAGGAATCAAACCTACACCCTCTACCTTGCAAGGGCAAGCCTTAACCACTGGACTGTGAGAGACGTCCCCTAGTATAGGTTGTAAGTGGATGATCCCCGTATCCTGCTTCCTGCCTATAAGTCACATCAGGGCTTGCCATGGTGTGGGGAGTCTAGGGGGCAGATAGTAAAGGGCAGTGCTGTCTCCCTTACATGCTCTGCATGAGGCCCAGGCAGCAGTAGCACCACTGCTCCAAGGAAGCGGGTCAAAACGCAGTGACCAGAGGCCCGTGCAGAGTCACCGGTGTGAGAAGCTGTAGCAGTGCAGATGAACTCAGAATAAGATGGCAGAGGGCTCCTTCCCCTTTCTCGAATATAGTAGGAGCAGTATTTTCGCCAAAGGAAAAAAAGTAGAAATTTGGAATACAGTTACAGAGTGATAAGTAGAGCATTTTGTTTGAAGTTTCCTGTTCCTTTTGTTTGGGAAAGAATAAACAAGGGCCGACTGCAATCCTTGCTCTCATCCTCTGTCTCCCTATGGTCTGTAGTTGCCTGAAGGAGACATGGCAGTCTCTCCCAAGATGGAAGACTGGGGAAGGAGGTAGGTGATCAGGATGTCAAAAGGCTGCTAGATAGTTCTAGAGTTGTAATTACTAATGAGAATTCATGAATCAACTCCTCAGCCAGGGGCCCATAGGCAACTTCTGTTTTGATCAAACATTTATCCTGACGCAGCTGGAACATGTAGAGAACATTTCAGCAACAGAACTTATTTCTTTTCTTCATTTAAAAGCAAGATGATAAATTATCTCAGAAAATTGTTCTCATTTTCCTCTAAGAATATATATGTATATAAAAATAACATGTAAATAGAATACTACAGAGTAGATTGAATATTAATACAACTCTGCCTAACTGGAAATAACATTGATTTTTAAAATCTATTGTTTAGGGAAGGTATAAATAATCTTTGCTGCCAAATTAATTATGTATTTTGTAATAATCCTTGTTTCAGTAGTCATCTTAAGTGTTGATTTCCTACATGGTGAGTTTTGTAACTAATGTTGGAAAGGCAGGAGATCTCAGGAAAAGTTGTATTTCCCCCTGTTTTTCAGTTACAAGGTTAACTATGTATTTTTAAAAAGAAGGCTGCATGTGATACAGTGAGGAGGGTATGACTCAAAGTCCCTGCCCTTTCTCAGCAATAAATTATCATGACCTTGGGAAAATCATTTAACCTCTGTGACAATTCAAATTTTGGCAATACTTGGAAGTCTAATCTATATCATGGGTGGGTAAACTGTTTCTATAAATAGTAATTAATATTTTAGGCTTTGCAGGGTATCTGGTCTCTATTGCAACTTTTAGCTCTGCTGTCATAGTGCGAAAAGCAATCACATACAAATGTCTAAATGGACATGGCTAGATTCACTATTTATAAACATTGAAATTTGAATTTCATACAATTTTCATGTCATGAACTATTATTTTCTTTCATGCCTCCCCCCAACCATTTAAAAATATGAAAAGTATTCCCAGCTCACGAACTGTACAGAAAACAGGATATGGACTGGATTTAACTCAGAGGCCTTGATTTCCTGACCCTTGAACTAGATCTTTGCTGAGAACAAAATTCTCTTTGACTTTGGCTTTCTTGGGGCTGAAATGGAAAAGGTGCAGGTGAGTCTTGAGGTAGAGAAGTAAAATGACAATGAAGATTTTAGAGAAGTTGCAAAAGACATTATGATGGAGTAATGTTTTGGGAGTGGCTCAATAAGAAACTAGCTGGTGAAAGGGAAAACTCAGGGAAGAAAAGTTACTCTGGGTAGTAGACTTGCCTAACTAATGGCCAGAATGTATAAGTAAGATATCTCTGGCTTGAACTGAAACAGAAGTAAACCTGGAAAAGAAATAGAGATAGGTAGAGATGACAATAGATATGATATTATATGTTTTTTCATGCATGTTTGCATGTGTTAGCAATTATTAATATCAGAACTATGCAGAAAACATTGTGAGTGAGTATGGGAAAAATCAGACATGACCAATATGTGCAAGAAAAGAGGAATAAGGGTATGAACACAGGATGAATAAAAATCAAAACATTTTAAGCGAGTTTATAAATGAGTTTTCTTTTCCTACAGCAATTTAACTTGCTCTAGAATGAAACAATGTTAGACTTTATTTTCGGGGGCTCCAAAATCACTGCAGATGGTGACTACAGCCATGAAATTAAAAGATGCTTACTTCTTGGAAGGAAAGTTATGACCAACCTAGACAGCATATTAAAAAGCGGAGATATTACTTTGCCAACAAAGGTCCGTCTAGTCAAGGCTATGGTTTTTCCATTGGTCATGTATGAATGTGTGAGTTGGACTATGAAGAAAGCTGAGTGCCGAAGAATTGATGCTTTTGAATTGTGGTGTTGGAGAAGACTCTTGAGAGTTCCTTGGACTGCAAGGAGGTCCAACCAGTCCATTCTGGAGGAGATCAGCCCTGGGTGTTCATTGAAAGGACTGATGCTAAAGCTGAAACTCCAGTACTTTGGCCACCTCATGCAAAGAGTTGACTCATTAGAAAAGACTCTGATGCTGGGAGGGATTGGGGGCAGGAGGAGAAGGGGACGACAGAGGATGAGATGGCTGGATGGTATCACTGACTCGATGGATATGAGTCTGGGTAAACTCTAGGAGTTGGTGATGGACAGGGAGGCCTGGCATGCTGTGATTCATGGGGTCCAAAGAGTCAGACACAACTGAGTGACTGAACTGAACTGAGAAACAAGTTATATGGCAATAAGGCATATGTTAAGAGCAGGTTGGCATATTGGGTAATGACTTTTATGTTAACAAGAGGCAGGAATAAATATTATTTAAATGGTTAACATCAAAGCAGACATTGATTTCATCTACTGGCTATAAAGGAGTTGACTCTTATTATGCCCGTCTGGGCAATGTTCTAGATTATGTGTTCATTATGTTTACTTTTAATAAACTTACTAGAATGTTTTTAGGTCTGTGAGTGACTTGCCTTACTTATCCTGGCCAGTGATTTCCAGGGCTTCAGCTTGATATGCATGGATATAGATAGATATCTGTCTATTTTTCTATGCAGCAGTCATCTAATAAGGACATTCCTAGGAGATATATTGCTCTGGTCACATAGGAAGATAAACTACGCTGCAAAGGGGTAAAATAGTTTAGCAAAACTGCATTCACTATGAAATTATGTTAAGGATGTAGAAAATATAAACACAATAGATAGCTTTTTAAAAATATATTTCATAAATAAAAGTAAACACTAGAGTGAGTGCCCTGAGGGAGTTGCTTAAAGTAATAACTAAGTAGGATTTTGCCAAGTGCTCCTTTGATGAGGAGATAGTAGCAATCTTTGTAAGAATCTTAAACATTAATTTAACTCCTTCTTTACTCATTAAATATATTCAGATGCATAATAAGCATAAGATTTCATGAAGGAAAAAAATCACAACTTTATAAGGAAAAATTGTTGACAATAGGTTTGTCTGAAGGTAGGTGCACACAGAAATTCTTGATGGACTCTTAAAAGTATTCTTGAACTTCTTAAAAGTCCATGATGGACTCTTAAATAGAATAAAGTATTAAAAAAAAAAAAAGTATTCCTTGAGCTTCTTTAGTGGAACTCACCTGCTAGTGCAAGGGACATGGATTCGATCCTTGGTCGGGGCAGTCCCACATGCCACGGAGTGACTGAGCCCATTTGCCACTACTGAAGCCTGGACGCCTGGAGCCTGTGCTCCGCATTGAGAAGCCTGGCACTGCAACGAAAAGTAGCCCCTGACTTGCTGCACCTAGAGAAAGCCCTCGGGGGCAGCAAAGACTCCACACAGCCCAAAATAAATAAAAAGAATTTTAAAAAAGTATTCATCAAGGAGAAGAATCATCTACTAGACAATAACGGGCACCATATTAAATAAATGCATTGATTTTCCTATTTCAGAACTCAGCTAATAAGATTTAGTGATATGATATACTGGGTCTCTGATTCTTATTCCTTTTTGTTTCCTTTTGAACTTTTTATTTTGTGTTGGAATTCACTCAATTAATGATGTAATAGTTTCAGGTGAATAGCGAAGGGACTCAGCCATACATATACATGCATCCATTCTCCCCCACACCCCTTTCCCGTCCAGGCTGCCGCATAATATTGAGCAGAGTTCCATGTACTATA
The DNA here is from genome assembly GCA_006408675.1 of Madoqua kirkii. Taxonomy (NCBI): domain Eukaryota; kingdom Metazoa; phylum Chordata; class Mammalia; order Artiodactyla; family Bovidae; genus Madoqua; species Madoqua kirkii. The sequence continues at coordinate 4,990 of SJYC01053067.1, read as the reverse complement.
CAGTGGGTCCTTGTTGGTTATCCACTTTAAATCTAGCAGTGTGTACATACTCAGCCTTATCTAGATTTTAAAAGTATGAGAGTTTAATTATGGGAATGTTTGCCAAGGTGCCCCTTTGTTCTTTAGCATCTGCTGAGTGAAGGAGCACCTATTAAGCTGTTAAGATATTAATGCTCTTGAACTCCTATGGCTGTGTTAAGTTACCATGTGTATTCAAATCATTAAATTTTCTGCCTGTGGTTTGTGGTTCAACAATGCAAGCATCTGTAGAATTCATGCTTCCCAACAAAATGCTAGCTGTGTATGTATGGCTGACAGACAGAAACTGTATTTCTCCTCTAATTTTTTCCTCTTTCAGTCTATGAGGAATAAGTGTTCTTGGTGTTGATCATTCCTGAGATGTTTGATGAAAAATATTTCATGGCAGAATGATTTATAACATTCCAGTCCTTAAAACATTTGGATATTATAGTGTAAATACAGACATCATATTCTTCACCCTTCTCGGGGTATGTCTCATTGTTTGCTGTGGGTTTTAGTTAGTCATTTAATGATTTAGTAAATTATTTTAGTAAATTATTTTTTTTGTAAACTCTTTTTGTCACGTGTGGTGTCTGAACTCTGTTCCTTAAGCTTGTGGTCAGCTATTGTTTTGACAGAAATTTCCTTGAATATTTGGACTTCCTCCCCCCCAACAACCGCCCAGCTCCCCAAAAAAGAAAGAACAAAAAGAAAGAAAAGGGGAGAAAATTAAAACAGTTCTGCCATTCTCTGCAGGCTGGCTGTGTTGTGGCACCCCCTCAATGCTTAGCCAGGCTATTTACAAGTATGCCTTAGCTTAAGTTCTTAACTTGTGCTGAGTATAAAGAACAGCCAGAGGTAAAAAGCTTGTAGTCCTTTTGGATTTTTCTGACTGTGCACCTTACCCTGTGCAGTGTGTGGCCCTCTAAATTCCTTGTATATGCAAGTGCTTTTCCATGCCCTGCTTCCCAAAAGAAATTGTTTCCCAGCTTTTCCTCCCATGCATGCCTATGGTTTGCCTCAACTACAGTCTTTTGTCCCAAACAGCAGAGACAGTGAGTTATTCATTTGCCTCACAGTGTTTTCTAGGAATGCCTTCTCTGAAGACACTCTTCTGCCTTTGACTGATTGACAGGGAAAACACAATGCAACCCATATTGTGGGGTGCACTGAAAGAAACGTTTAAAGGGAAATTTGTAGTTTTAAATTTAAAGTTAATTTTGTATGCGATAGAAAATGTTTAAAGTCAGTGAAAAACAGAGTGATATCAGCAAATATAGCAGAGACAATTGTTTCCTAGAGACAATTTAGGAGACAATTCTTGAGTTGGGAGAAACAAAGACAGATACCTCCCATCCTCCCTTCAGGCAGCGCAAGGCAGGCAGAAACAGAACCCTTCTTTCGGATGTTCTGCTTTGATCACTCCGGAGCCAGGGCGAAGGTCCCAAACTGGGAACATGGGTTCTTATCCTTCAGAGGGCTAGTGAGCTGAGGAGCAAGCAGGACAAGGTCCCAGAAAAACGCCACGGAGCACTACTGCTGTTTTAAAGTTGTCTTTACTTGATCAACATCTGCTTTGTTGCTGTAAGACCTCTTAGTATTTCCCAGGGTTCTTCCACTTGATTCTGGCAGTTTTCACTCAGCTTTTCTAACTTTTTGTGGAGAAAAACTTGGAGCTAACTTCTCTGCTACATTTGCTGATATCACTCTGCTTTTCACTGACTTTAAAATTTTTCTATCTCATACAAAATTTCAATTTTAAATTTAAAACTAAAAATTTCCCTTTCTTTCAGTAAAATGTTTTAGTGAAACGTTTCTTTCACTGCGCCCCACGATATCTGTTGCATTGTGTTTTCCCTGTCAATCAGTTAGAAATATTTTCTAATTTCTGTTGTAACATATTATTTGATCTTCAGGTTAGTTAGAAATATATTTTATAATTTCAATATATTTTGTCCTGTTCCAGAAATCTTTTTCCTACTGATTTTTTATTTAATAAGTTCGGGGATATGAGAACATGCTATCTAAGGTTTAAATCCTTTGAAATTTGCTGAGATTAATTCATTGTGCAGCCTATTGTCTATATTAGTGAGCATTCCACATAGAAGTCAAAACTAATGTTTTCCTTCTGACCAAATTAACAATTCAGTTTAGATCTTGGTTCTATGCTTTTATTTCCACATCACACCTGAAAAAGCCATCACTGACTTTCACAATGAAGAGCACTTGTTTGATTCAGCAGATTTGCCTAAATTGAACAAATAAAGTGTGGAGATTTAGATGGAACTAACTCTTGAGAGTCCCTTGGACTCCAAGGAGATCCAACCAATCCATTCTGAAGGAGATTAGCCCTGGGATTTCTTTGGAAGGAATGATGCTAAAGCTGAAGCTCCAGTATTTTGACCAACTCATGCGAAGAGTTGACTCATTGGAAAAGACTCTGATGCTGGGAGGGATTAGGGGCAGGAGGAGAAGGGGATGACAGAGGATGAAATGGCTGGATGGCATCACTGACTCAATGGACCTGAGTCTGAGTGAACTCCAGGAGTTGGTGATGGACAGGGAGGCCTGGTGTGCTGCGATTCATGGGGTCACAAAGAGTCGGACACGACTGAGAGACTGAACTGAACTGAACTGAACTGAACACAAGCACATTGTGTTATCGTTAATAACAAGAATTAAATCATTGGCCCTGTTCTTCTCCAGGTTTCAAAGTCAATTTGCTTTTTTTCAGTTAACTGGTAAAAGTAAGGAGCACAATTATTCATTCATAACAGTAGACACCATCTCATTTGTTATGCCATCAGCTCTCTGTGTTCTGAATATGAAGGGGTCAATGAGGATGGACTGAAAAAGGTCACCTTCCAACATGTGTTTTAATGAATATTATTGAGCTGGGATCACTGGAAACAGGACTATACCAGCAGCCTGTCTCATCTGTGAAATATAACTTTTCAAGCTTCATAAGAACTACAAAATAAGTATTTTTCTCACCTACTATTTTGGATTTTTTTAACCCCTATTCCTATAGTCAGAGTTTCAGTTCTAGGTAACAATAAAAGGACAGAGAAAGCTCCAGAACATCTTTGGAACTGAGTGGTTATTACAGGGGACAACCAGTGATTCTTTTATCTAGCAGAAGAAGTAACTAGTTACCTAGAGTATGCATTCTGGCAATTGAGTTATCTGCAGATTTGATCTGCTACAGAAAAGTTAAAAGAATGCAACCAGTATTTATAAAGATGGCTAGCTATTATGGGAATAATGTTGCAAGCTAAAACTAATTGGGATAGAAGAGAAAATGATTTCCTAAGTACTCATCACACTCAGTGCAGCTGTTGCACAAAGCAGAGTGCACAGTTAATCTATTTACTCCCCGACTATCACTCAATAGACTTTGTTTCCTTTGTCAGAAAATTAGTTAAGAGCGTGTAAGACCTCAACTAGGATACCAGGTTTTGACAGCAGGCCTGGTGTGCTGGGATTCATGGGGTCGAAAAAAGTCGGACACGACTGAGCGACTGAACTGAACTGAAATGAACTGAAAATTATTAAGACTCATCTGACTTATTTCACTTAGCATAATAACCTCAAGATCCATCCATATTGCTCCAAATGGTACGATTTCATTGTTTGTTTCTTTTTTTAATAGCTGAGTAATCTTCCATTGTGTATTTACACCGTATGTTCTTTTTCCACTCATAAATAGATGGACAGTTAGGTTGCCTCCATATCTTGGCTTTGTATTGAGTTGGCCAAAAAGTTCATATGGGTTTTTCTGTAAGATGTTACAGTGCTGTGAAGAACCTAGGGGAACGTACATATTTTTGAATTTGTATTTTTATTTTCTTTGGCTAAATACTCAGAAGTGGAATTACTGATCATATGGTAGATCTATTTTTATTTACTTTTTTTTGAGGAATCTTCCTATTGTTTTCCATTGTAACTGTACCAATTTACATTCCCATCAACAGAGCATAAGTGTTTCCTTTTTCCCACATTCTTGCTGACACTTGTTTCTTATCTTTTTGATGATAGCTATTGGAACAGGCATGAGATGGTATCTTATTCTGGTTTTGATTTCACATTTTCCTGATGATTAGTGATGTTAAGCATCTTTTCATGTGCCCATTGGCCATCTATGCATCTATTTTGGAAAACATCTATTCAGGTCTCTGCCTGTTTTTAAATCAAGTTTCTATTTTTTTTTTTTTTTTTGGATATTGAGTTTTATGAGCTCTTTATATATTTTGAATATCAACCTCTTATTGAATATCACGCATGCCTGTGTGCTCAGTCATGTCCAACTCTTTGCAACCTATGGACTATACCCCACCAGGCTCCTCTGCCCATGGAGTTTTCCAGGCAGGAATACTGGAGTGGGTTGCCATTTCCTCCTCTAGGGTATTTTCCCAACCCAGGGATCAAATCTGTGTCTCCCGAGTCTCTTGCATTGGCAGGTGGATTCTTTACCACTGCACCATCTGGGAATGCCCCTTATTGGATATATCATTTGTAAATATTTTCTCCCAATCAGAGTGTTTGCAAATAAGGGCAATTTTCTCTTTTCCAATCTTTTTTAATTTTTAAAAAATAGCTCTTTCTTTGTTGCACAGTTAGAATGGCTCATATAATGTTGAAGGGTGTTGGAAATGTTTACCTCTTCAAACTAGTTTATAGCCATTCATCATCTTACTGTTCCTCTTGGAAATCCAGTTACACAAATGTTAGAACTTCTCACAGTACTGCCTATTTATCTGATCTTCTCTTTTGTATTTTCCAGTGTTTTGTCACTCCCTGATTTAAAGTTTAACTTACTCTTCAGTTGTATCTAATCTATTATTAACCCATACCTTGGGTTCTTAATTTTAGTTATTATATTTTTCAATTCTAAAATTTCTCCTAGTTCTTTCATAATTCCAGTACTTTTGTCAAAATTCTGCATTTATATATCTATATATTAAACATA
>SJYC01053065.1:0-21929 GCA_006408675.1 Madoqua kirkii | reverse complement strand
ATATTTTGTTTAGTTCTGGTTTCTTGGTACCACTTTTACAGCTTACTGTGTTATATCTTACTTTCTTACTAGAAAAATATAGAAAATGTAAAACAAAGAAGTAAACATAATCTATTAATTTATAAAATTATCTTATAAGGTATAAAATGAAAGATTTTCCCACTATCAAATATCCAGTGAGACTTCTGCAGAGGTGATCACAATTAACAGTTTGTGATGTTCCTCCTGAAGTTTAAGATCACGTGATAGTATTGGTTGGAATCATCAAAGCACAGAATTGTGTATTTTCCAACTATATAACTATGGATAAACTTTTATATGTGTAGATATAGGCATATGAAAAGGTGAATGAGTAAAATATCTGCCATGAGTACTGGGATTATATCGATTTCTAAATTTTCTTCAGTGTAATTCTAATGACTCTATGAACCTAAATACAAGGAGACAATTGCCTACAGTAGATATGGGCAAAGACTGATACAAGAAGTAAAGCAATATTATTCAAGTAATTAGAATTTGAGGGAGGGGGACTTTTGTTATGTAATACAAAAAGGGAGAAAGAAGATTAGAACATTTTTAAGGATCTGATAGATGAAAAATGGTGCCACTATAGCCTTAATCTCTTGGCTAATTTATGCTAGCCAGAGAAGTACTTGTGTTCAAACTGTGCACATTATGAGCATTATCATTTATGAGTAACTGCTTAGTCATTCTGAATATGAATGTTAAGATGGGCACACCAATAGTGACTCATATAATACTGTCAAGTTATTATTATTTAAATATAAACTAAACTTGAATAGAATAAGAATGCCATTATTATTTGAATAAATTTGAGTCACTATAATTAAGAAGAAATGTTTTCTAAGAAAGGTGAAGTCTAGTTGTACAATGTTGGAAAATAAGAACAGATGGACAAATTGTGATATTCATTTTAGGTGATTTATTCAGACCATTTATAGATATCTGACCATATAAAAATTAAAAAAAAAATGGTAGACCAAATAGCCAAAGCAATTTTGAGAATAAAGAACAAAGCTGGAGGTATCATACTTCCTGACTTCTGACAATTCTACAAAACTACAGTAATCAAAACAGTATGGTACTGTCACAAAACCAGATATATAGATAAATACAACAGAATAAAGAGTCCAGAAATAAACTTGTACACTTATGGTCAATTTATCTATGATAAAACATGCAAAACAATGGGGGAAAGACAGTTTCTTCAATAAAGTGGTGCTGGGAAAACTGCACAGCTGCATGTAAATAATGAAATTAGAATATTTCCTTACATCATATAAAAAATAAACTCAAAATGGATTTAAGACCTAAATGTAAGGCTAGAAACCATAAATCTATAAGAAAACAGCAGAGCACTCTTTGATATAAGCCATAGCAATACTTATAAGGATCTATGTCCTAAGGCAAAAAAACCAAAAGCAAACATAAACAAATGAAACCTAGTTAAATTTAAAAGCTTTTGCACAGTAAAGGGAACCATCAAAAGAATGAAAAGATAACGTAGTGAATGGGAGAAATTAATATTTACAAATGATGTGACCATCAAGGGGTTAGTATCCAAAACAAAAATAGCTCATACAGCTCAATATTAAAAAAAAAATAACTTAATTGAAAATGAACAGAATATCTGAACAGGAATTTTTCCAAAGAAGACAGGCACATGAAAAGATGCTCAATATCACTAACCATCTGAAATGCAAATCTGACCCACAATGAGTGATCATCTCACACCTGTCAGAATGGCTATCAGCAAAAACTAGCAAATAATAAATGTTGGTGAGGACATGGAGAAAATGGAACCCTGGTACACTGTTGGTGGGAATGTAAATTGAAATGGCCACTATGGAAAACAGCATTGAGTTTCCTCAAAAAAAAACTAAAAAATAGAGCTACTAGAAATTACACTGGAGAAGGCAGTGGCACCCCACTCCAGTACTCTTGCCTGGAAATCCCATGGACAGAGAAGCCTGGAAGGCTGCAGTCCATGGAGTTGCTGAGGGTCGGACATGACTGAGCGACTTCACTTTCACTTTTCACTTTCATGCATTGGAGAAGGAAATGGGAACCCACTCCAGTGTTCTTGCCTGGAGAATCCCAGGGACAGGGGAGCCTGATGGGCTGCCATCTATGGGGTCGCACAGAGTCAGACACAACTGAAGTGACTCAGCTGCAGAAATTACATTCCTGGGTAATTTCAGAAGAAAATGAAGACACTAATTCAAAAAAATCACACACTCTAATGTTCATTATTTTTTGTATATTACTTTTTATAATAATAATGTCCAGTATTATTTATAATAGCTAAGATATGAAGCAACTTGCATTCATTGACAGATGAATAGGCAAAGAAGATGTGGTGTATATCAACAATGGAATATTACTCAGCCATAAAACACAATGAGATTTTGTTTCATTTGTAACACAGAAGGGCCTAAAGGGGATTATGCTTAGTGAAGTATGTCAAAGAAAGAAAGACAAATACTGTATGTTATCACTTACACATGAAATCTAAAAAATGAAATAACTGAGTGAATATAATAAAAGTAGACTTACAAATATAGAGAACAAAATAGTGGTTACCAATGGAGAGAGGCAAAGGGGAGGAAAAAAATAGAATTAGGGGACTAAGATATAAAAACCACTATATATAATATAAAGTACATTATATAGCACAGGAAATATAGCTAATATTTTATGGCTTTAGAGTTAATTGAATCACTGTGTTACATACCTGAAACTAATATAATATCATAAATCAACTATGCTTCAATATAAAATTAAAAAGTGGGGTCAAAAATATTGATGGTTCCAACCAACAAACATTATTGACTAAATTGCTAAAACATTTCTTATATATCCCTGTTTGGACAAGTTTACTTGTCACATGTTGCAAAAAAAATAGAATTAGGGGACTAAGATATAAAAACCACTATATATAATATAAAGTACATTATATAGCACAGGAAATATAGCTAATATTTTATGGCTTTAGAGTTAATTGAATCACTGTGTTACATACCTGAAACTAATATAATATCATAAATCAACTATGCTTCAATATAAAATTAAAAAGTGGGGTCAAAAATATTGATGGTTCCAACCAACAAACATTATTGACTAAATTGCTAAAACATTTCTTATATATCCCTGTTTGGACAAGTTTACTTGTCACATGTTGCATACCTCAAACCAGGTTTACACAGTAGGTTTTATGACTGTAAGTGTTGTCTAGGATGATTTCAGTTCAGTTCAGTTGCTCAGTCATGTCCGACTGATTGAGAGCCCATGAATCGCAGCATGCCAGGCCTCCCTGTCCATCACCAACTCCCGGAGTTAGAAGCATTCGCCCTCCCAGGGCATGGCTGGCCGCTTTCCTGAAAGCAGATTTTTTTCATCTAAATTCACCTGTGTCAGCGTGTTATGATGCCATCTTGGAATTCCCAGTAGCAAAGTGAAATACTCAAGACTCTTCTAGTACAGATGATGGCTACATTGACCTTCAGTTTAAGAAAAGTCCTCCTAAGATCCCATATAAGGCCACTGCGCTTGCTACAGTGCTGTTTTTGATTGGCACGTTTCTCATTATCATGGGCCCCCTCCTGCTGGCAGGCTATATCAGCGAAGGGGGGGCAGACCAGGCCGTTCCTATCCTGATCATTGGCATCCTGGTGTTCCTGCCAGGATTTTACCACCTGCGCATCGCCTGCTATGCATCCAAAGGCTACCAGGGATACTCCCATGGTGACATTCCAGACTTTGATGACTAGCACCCACCCCAGCCCTGAAGAAAAGAGTCACAGATGGAACTGAGTCCAGCTTTAAGACATTGAGCAGAAACTGACTAAGGGCTAAGGAGTTCTGCAGTTTGCAGATGTTTAACAAAACAGTGGCCAGATTTTATAAGTTCATCCTGAAAGATGTTAACTAGGCTCACAAGTAACTGTCATTCGAGCATTCTCTTATTTTTCTGGCCTTGGCAAAAAGCTCCTGACAAAGTTTTTCTGAATGAATATGCATCATGGGAGAGTAGCAATTAATTGTATGGGAAAGTGGGAGGTTATTTCCCACAGTGGAAAGTGTTCTGCCACACTCTTTTTAAAGTTGAACATTCTTTTAACTAGTCCTCATGGTGAGAATGTTCTTGTGGCAAATGGAAGAATGCAATATGTCAGATTTTTTATTACTAAGTAATTTATTTTGAAAATAAGTGTCTTCTCCTCTTCCAGTGGAAGACCTTGGCACAATCAAATCAGTGTGGTGCATCTATAATATTTTTTACTTGCTTTCTTATTAACAACAACTAGGAAAATTAGCAAATTTTCAAAATGTAAACACTTTTCTCTGTATACCAATCCTTGGCCAGCTCTGATCTGGCTCACTGATAGGTTGGCCAGCATATAATTTGGATCGTTCTGTCCTATGTAGATCAAAATGTTCTTACATCATGCTTTTATGGACTAGACTTTTGGCTGCTTCCTAAGGAAACAATGTAGATGAATGGTTATTATTTAGAGTTTATAATCCTATTGTTAGCACCTTGTATTAATGTCATTCTGCTGAAGATTTTAAGAACTGGCCTGGATCTCTAGAGGACTGGACTGCCTTAGCTTGCTCTGCCTCCTAGCCTGCAAAAAGTGACTTGTATTCAAAAGAAATTAAAATGTCAAAATCTAAAAAAAAAAGAAGAAAAGAAAAGAAAACTGACCTTTGGTAGTAATTAAATAATAAAAAAAAAAGTAAACAAAAAACCAGTTGAAGCTGGATTACATGGAAGGAAAATGTGCTGACAAATGAAATTAAAAATTCAAAGAGAAACAGGCTTTGAATTTGGTAGCTCTAGCACTCTAAGAATTATCTCAAGTTTCAGAGTCATTGTATCTCTCTGTCATGATTTTCATCGTCCTTCTAATATACCTTTTAATATTACTTCCTTACCTGGTTCTAGAACAGCTGACAGTTGCAACAGAAGATACATGCATATTTATTCATATCACATGTAAGAGAGGGTGGCTTCCAGAGTTCTTTCAGAGTAATGAAGAGGATCTTTTCCACAAACTTCCTGCAAATCACTATAAGAATCTCAGTATTCTGACTTGCCCTTCGCTGTCTCTAAGCCAATAACTGAAAATGGGAGTGGACGGAGCATTAGAACCACCAGACCCAACTTTCTAAGAGGCATTTAGGCTACATGGCTGAGATGCAGGTAACTAAATAGTATCAGGATGCACTATGGAAGGGGAAGGAGATAATGAATTCTGACTACTGAACAACATGTCTACTGTAACATCTCCCAAAAGAAAATGTTCCCGTGTTTTTAAGGTCAGTGTACGTACAAGGAAAAGAGCTATTAGTCAATGGGTACTTTCTGATGACATAAACTGTTGTTAGGAGTCATTGCCAAGTGGTAGGATGGTAGGGAGATGCCAAGTGGTAGGGAGATGGAAGATGAAACGGGACTTTCCTGCCTGGCCTGCCTCAGTGGGACAGTCAGAACCTCGTTAGCTGTCCTTCAAGCTCCGCCTCCTTTGCCGCCTGTTTCTTTGGAAGCCTGTTTGAGTCGAGCTTGCTCTCTAATGGCGTGGCCCAGACACTTTCAAACTTTCAAGTGACTGAGTCATTTGAATCGGGAAGCACAATGGTCGTGTCAGCAATATTTGCCACACCAAAAAATACTTCCTTAGTGAAGAAAGCTGAGCGCAGAAGAACTGATGCTTTTGAACTGTGGTGTTGAAGAAGACTCTGGAGAGTCCCTTGGAATGCAAGGAGATCCAACCAGTCCATTCTAAAGATCAGTCCTGGGTGTTCATTGGAAGGACTGATGCTGAGGCTGGAACTCCAATACGTTGGCCACCTCATGTGAAGAGTTGACTCATTGGAAAAGACCTTGATGCTGGGAGGAATTGGGGGCAGGAGAAGAAGGGAATGACAGAGGATGAGATGGCTGGATGGCATCACCGACTTGATGGGCATGAGTTTGAGTGAACTCTGGTAGTTGGTGATGGACAGGGAGGCCTGGCGTGCTGCAATTCATGGGTTTGCAAAGAGTTGGACATGACTGAGCGACTGAACTGAGTCTTACGTTGCGGGGGGGCTTCACTGGTGGCTTCAACAGTAAAGAATCCACCTGCAGTGCAGGAGACCTGCGTTCAGTTCATGTGTTGTGAAGATCCCCTGGAGAAGGGAATGGCTACCCACTTCAGTGTTCTTGCCTGGGGAGTTCCAGAGACAGAGGAGGCTGGCAGGTTGCAGTCTGTGGGTCACAGAGAGTGGGACACGACTGAGGGACTAACACTTTCACTTCACTGTGTAGCTGGAGTGCTTTTAGCCCTTCAGCTGTTCAACACTGACCAAGTGCTTAAGAGACAAGAACTTTCCCCAGCTTCCTATAAATCCTGGCCATAATTAAATGGACATTGGTTTCCAGATCATTCAAGAATTTTTATAATTTCATTACTCTGTTATGCTATAATATGGTAGTTGAAGACCTAAGAATCCACATATTATAAAAAATTAATTCTAAAAATTGTTTAGTAGGCAAGAATGGTATTAAGGTCTAGAGAATTTAAGAATAAATAGAATAAGTTTATTTACTCTATAGATGATTTCTATTGTAAAGCCGTTTTATTGCTCTTAGAAACATGATTGTAAAGTTCAAACATCACTGATCAAGTCCAATTCAATTACATTTCTTCTTATACACATCACTCTTAAAACACATTTACACATTAAACGAAGCAGAAAGCCCTAAGTTAACAACTGCATAGTCTACTCAACTAATTTTTTTTATACCTATGCAATGATTTTTCCTAATAACCTCTCATTCTTGATCTTGCTTGTTTATAGTCATCAATTTTAGCATGAACTGATAAATACATATAGATTATGTCTCCCTCTATTTAATCACTTGAATCATATCCAGTTATAGTAATGAAATGTCCCGCTTTAGGGGAAAAAAAATGTCTCATGGATTTATATTAGTTCTCCTTTGATGTTAGTTTATGGTGAAGGCTGTGTAGCAAAGAGGTACACAAAATGCAATGGCTCCAATAGAGATAGTTTATTATTTTCTCTTTGTAAAAGTCAAGGAAGGGTAGTTGGGCTTTATGACATCTCCCAGAGGCAATGGCTGCTTTGCCATTCACCAAGGCATTGTCCTCATCTGCACATTGAAGGCTGATTGCCACGATGCCAGTTTCTCCCAGTGGAAACAAAGGAGGGTACAAAGGAGCACTCGTGGTGTGGCAAGACCCAGCCTCGAGATGGCCCAAGTCCCTTCTGCTCACATTCCGTCAGCGAGAACTCTCTCGTGTGCTTACTCTGGCGGTAAGCATAGGTGACTAAGAGTAGCTCTGAATGATCAAGTATGGTTTTAATCCTTTGTTCCTATGGATGGAAAATAGAACAGATTCCAGAAGACAGGTGGTCTCTAACACTTTAATACACTTTGACATTTTGCACTTATTTTGTCATGTATCTGAAAGTGAGAAACAGAACAACTTAAATTTTGTGAGTGTGAATGAAAAAATGAATTCCATATTGGATTATTTGTTAACTGATCCTTTCTTTTTTAGCGGTGATAATATTCTTTGATGAATATGATTTCTGAAGAAGAAAACGGCTACTATTTATCAAGAAATCACTCAAAATTTCCTTTGAGTTTAAAAATGTCCATGCTCTAAGCTTATAAGCAGAACTGAATGAATAAGTTTTCTAATTGCTCAAAAGATACCCACTGCTCCTCCCATCATGACTGTGGGTTAAGTCAGGAGTGGTGATAACTTCACAGCAAATACTTTGGATGCACAAGCCATTTCAATTTCCCTGTTTTCCCAACTTACTGGTTTATAACTCCCTGCTCCTTAGATGTAATTTACTTTACAAATGTATTTATTTTATTTTTAGCACTTTTTAAAGTTAATTCTTATTGGAGTATAGTTGATTTACAATTTTGTATTAATGTCTGCTGTACAGCAAAGTGAATCAGTTATAAATATATATGAATCTGTTCTTTTTTTTTAGATTCTGTTCCCATATAGGTCATTACAAATGATTGAACAGAGTTCCCTGTGCTACATGGTAGGTTCTATTTAGTTATCTATTTTATATACAGTAGTGTGTACATGTCAGTCCCAATCTCCCAATATATCCCTTCCTCACCTTCCCCTATAAGTTTGTTTTCTACATCTGTGATTCTATTTCTGCTTTGTAAATAGATTCATTTGTACAAATTTTTAGATTGCACATGTAATATGATATGGCATTTGTCTTTCTCTGTCTGACTTACTTCACTTGGTGTGACAATCTCTAGGTTTTCCATGTTGCTGCAAATGGCATTATTACATTCTTTTTAATGGCTGAATAATATTCCATTGTATACATGTACCACAACTTGCTTATCCATTCACCTGTTGATGGGCATTTAGGTTGCTTCCATGTCCTGGCTATTGTAAATAGTGCTGCAGTTTTCTTTCAGGGTGCATATGTCTTTTCAAATTATGATTTTCTCTGGATATATGCCCAGAAGTGGGATTGCTGGATCATATGGTAGCTCTATATTTAGTTTTTCAAGGAATCTCCATACTGTTTTCCATAATGGCTGTATAAATTTCCATCCCCTGCATCATGTAGGAGGGTTCCCTTTCCCCCACACCCTCTCTAGAGTTTATTGCTTGTAGATTCTTTTTTTTTTTTTTATGATGGCCATTCTGACCTGTGTAGGATGATACCTGATTGTGGTTTTGATTTGCATTTCTCTAATAATTAGTAATGTTGAGTGATATTTAGTGATATTCAATTTCCCTGTTTCTCCCAACTCACTGCTTTATAATTCCCTGTTCCTCATATAAATTTAGTTTAGAAATTTAAATTATTACATCTGTGTAATATTTATTGAATTTTTAGTTCAAAAGTAAACTAGAGCAAATGCTTTTCCACCATAAAAAGATGAAATTAAAAAAAGGATAAAATAGAAAGCAAAGGATATTGAACTGAAAATTCTGAAGAGAAGTTTCATTTGAATTAAAATTTGATTGGGAGAAGGGATACATGTATTCAGGAGGGCATGGGGAGAATCAGAGAGGATAATCATCCCACCATTGGGAAATAAGAATATATCTTTCTAAGTAACACACAAGTTAACAGTAAATTGAGGTTCAAACACTATTATAGTTAGCTGGAACACTTTTAAACTTAGAACAAAACTATTGAAGTTAAAGAGTGATGGGGTTCTCCTAACATAGAACTTCTAGAGTTCTACAGATCCAGAAATTATCTAAGGGAATATATTAGACCTCTATCAGGAACTCCACTTTTATATATTTAGCTTGAAGATGTTCAAAAGTTAAACACATACAGTTTTTTTTTAATAATCTTTTACCTCACTGTACTTTGCTAACATTGTGTTGGTGAAAAAATAGGTTGTGCTGTGCTTAGTCATATCTAACTCTTTGCAACCCCATGGACTGTAGCCTGGCAGGCTCCTCTGTCCATGGGATTAAGACTGGAGTGGGTTGCCATGCCCTCCTCCAGGGAACCTTCCCAATCCAGTGAGTGAACCCAGGTCTCCCGCACTGCAGGTGGATTCTTTACCATCTGAGCCACCAGAAATGCCCAAGAATACTATAGTAGGTAGCCTATCCCTTCTCCAGGGAATCTTTCTGACCAAGGAATTGAACTGGTGTCTCCTACATTGCAGGTGGATTCTTTACCCAGGAAGCCTGACAAAATAGGCTATCTTACTACAAAATACTAGGAAACAATTTTCATCTTTGCAGTTGGAAGCTTAATGATGATCAAAATAAAAGTTAGTGAACTACCTTTACAAATTACTCAGTATCATCCTTTGAAAAATATTGTCAAACCCCAACAAGAAAAGGGAGATGCAGCCAGGCCCTACCACTAGTGAAACTTGTCCTTTACATTTCACATACTTCTTATACTTTGAATCTACTTCTTTCTATTATAACTATAGCACAATAGCGATCAGTTGGCAGTTTTCACTTTTATCACAAACCAAGTCACCATTATTAAGCTGCTCAGCTTTGCTCGGGCTGAACAAAGACCTTTCATTGTGAGATGCCCTTTTTTGTCCAGTTCATTTGAGCCATATATATAAGCTGTGTGAAATCTCTAAGAACCCACAGTATCTTAACTGGGTTTCAGAGAGCATATATTTATTTTTAAAATCTTTTTAGAAGAAAATCACGTTATGGTTTCTTTGGACTGGGTCCCTGACAAAGGGCAAGAGTCTGGGATAATTTGGTCTGGCATGACTTCTGAGAATTCAAGATCTTCCTGCCCGGGGACCCACACTGTGTGCCCAAGGACATGACCATAGTTAGGTTTCAGATTCCGTGGGGAACACTTACATGTTGGTTGTGCTCTAAAATGTTCCAGAAACCCCGAGAAACACAGCTAGTCCTAAGCAAAGTTTCAAGCTGAGAATTGTCTGATATTTATTTATTTATTTATTTATTTATTCTGTCTTCCATCATATTTTATACCCCAGAAGCCCCATTCTCTCATCATAGTTCTCATTTATCTCAGCTTTTACTATTAGAAGCTAGTTTGGATTATTATAGTGAAAAGGACAAGTGATAAAGGGTAGCTAAGAGCAGTGACTGCATCCTTTATTATCATGTTTTCTAAAGGCACATGTAATGAGTTCTGCTCGAGAATAATCACACTTAGAGGTTAGATTTCAGACAGAAATGCAAGCAGGTGAATAAACCTCCTAGACAAGAAGTCCTTTTCTTATCTTCTGAGCCATGTCTTAAAGATGGGCTGAAGTTTCATTTAAGCATGCATTTGGATCTGCTGGGAAAATGAAGTAACTTATTTTAGGTGTGCCTGGTATTTCATGTTATTGGTTTGTAACTCAAATTTAAGTTAGCTGCCTGGATGCAGGGACTCTATAATCTCTGGAATATCTCCTGAAGCTCAGAGAAACGATTCTGTTGCCCAAAAGAGTTCTTTTGGTAAGTCGGTGGAAATAGTGAATTTGAGTCGTGTTGAAATAGGCAGTTGCCCAAGTGGCCAAATCAATCTATTTATGGCTTTCGTATTAAGGTGTGTATTTAGGCAACCATCTGAGTCTAAGGTACACATTCAGGCATAGCGGAATGTGATAGATGCCTTCTTGGGAAAAAGTGGAAAGATGTTTCACAGATTAAATTCAGAAACAGCCAACTAAAGGACTTAGGGAGATATGGCTTGTCCAAGTTAAAGTGATTTATTCAAAAAGTGATTTCATAAAACTGGAATAAGCACTACAGGGAGGTTTATGTAAACTAGCAGATATGGTCATTGTCTGTAAGATAAACATTTGGTGAGATAGGACACATGATGTGAGACAAAGACATGTGCAAAACTATCATCAGGTCTAAACTGAGAAGTTCTCAGAGATGGCTCCTAAACGAATACTCTCTGAAGTTACGAGTTGGGAAATTTACTATTAGATGTTATGTGATGGATAACAAGTTATTGATATGGAGAGAGTACTATGTTTTAAAAAATTGCTACACTGCCATCTGACAATTCAAATGGTCTAAGACTCTGTGATAACTCATTACTCTTTACATTTGTAAGTTGTCAAAATTCCAAGACAATGAGGTATAATGGTAAAACAAGGACATGGGAACTAGAGGGCTTTCCGTCATAAGGTGGTAGCTATTTAGTCTCTCTGAGTGTTAGGCATAGGACTAGATTGTGTGAGAACCTTTCAGCTGTATAATTCTGTGATTTTGTGAATATGATGTACATGAAAACACCACCAAGAAATACTGGCATAAAATCATAGACTTTTAAAGGAATGCTGTGCTATAATGAATGGGAAAATTTTAAATGTTTTATTTGTGGGTATATCCTCAAGTTTCTAGTAGTAATTAGTATTTAATTGTCTATCTTTTGTCAAAAGAAACCCATATATGTGTTGTTACAGAGCTAAAAAAAAATGCAAGCGGTGAATGGATATTTAGGGCAATCTGATTCTTAATGCCATTTCTTGGGATTGAGTTGCCTGCCAGAGACCTAAATCTCAAACATCAGAAAGAGAAACGTCTTCATCTATGTAAGCACAATAAGTCCTCTGCTGGAGTTTTGGGGAACGTGGACAGAGATATGATCCATTTCATTTTTCTGTGTAGAGACGCTTATGCCTCCTCTGGCTTGCTCTTACTGGGACAGAGAGATTTTGAGGCTGGAGAGTGCCAGCATCTCAAGAGGACCACAGTCACCCACAGGATGGAAGTGGGTGGAGGAGAAGGTCACTTTTGCCAGAGCAAACTCTCGCCTCCCCTTGGCAGGTCATGATAACAGTTGATTATTAGCAACAACAGGAAGGAACTGGCAGATACCTTAGGGATGAAGTAACTTCTACATGCTTTACATCATTCCAAGAACATCACTCTTTAAAACAGCATTGAGTTTTTAAGGAATTCTTCTTGGATCTACTTTAAGATAATTTTTAATCAATGTATTATAGTCTGATGGATAAGAGTTCAACTCTGATTGGGAATTAGACTGCCCTGTCTCAAAACACACTTTACCATTTACTTTGAGCAAATTTTTTAACCTTCCTGTGTGTTATTTTCCTTATTAATAAATTGCCAATAAAAAGAATATGTACCTCAGGATAGCAGAGAGGATAAAAGAGGTACTTAGCAAGTGTTTATCAATAGAATGGCCAATATTTATTAGTTATTAATATTGTTTCTACGTAAAGCGAACAGATTTCTGTAACTAAAACCTCAGATAGTTTTAAATGTGGTTATTAAACCTGAATTTCACTAGCATTTAATTCTTTTTAATTTCTATTATACTCAGATGTACTCTTCAGAATCTTTCAAGATTCTAATTGCTCTCAGGGCTCCTTTGCTCTTGTCATTCAATTTTTTTCTGTAATTCCCCATTTTCTCTTAGGTATGAGATCAGTAATCACTAACCCTAATGCCATTGTCTCACAGTCTGAATTATTAGCTTTAAGCATTTTTCCTTGCCTGTCTTGGTTCTTTATTAAGCATCTCCCTAAGAAGGCATAGATTGGAAGACTGGGATTGACACACACACACCATATATACACACCATATATATAAAATGGATGACTAACAAGGACCTACTGTATAGCATGGGGACTCTACTCAGTACTCTGTAATGACCTATATGGGAAAAGAATCTAAAAAAGAGTGGATGTATAACTGATTTACTTGTTGAACACCTCAAACTAACAGAAACTTGTAAATCAACTATAACCCAATAAAATTAATTACAAAAGAAAAAAAGATTGAGAGTTTATGTACAAAAAAAGGCATCCCACCCAAAAGCCTTCTAATGATATGGTATGGACCTTTCATTTTATTCTCTCAATTATTATAAAAATTTAGATGGTTAAGTATCTCTTAGAAGTATGGAAGTGTAAGTCATACTCCTCCACTCCACTATTATTACCACAGCTGCCCACATCCATGCCCCCACCTTTCCCCACTTCATGACTGGCTAAGACCACAAACTAAGTGCTGAGGAAGAGGACCAGCTGCTTCCAAACCCACCTGCCATGAGGTGGGGGGAGCCCGAAGGGCAGGATGCCATCTGCAGGCAATTCCATTTCAGTAGGGCTTTTGGCCTCCTGATGAAAGTGGCCTGCAGACTGAAAAACTGGACCAGCATCCTGAATGGTTTAACCTGTGCACCAAGGTCCACACCATCCTGAGTACCCACAAGTGTGCAGGCCTTTCAGAAAGGACATAAATATGGCCAGCTTCATGGAGCAAGTGGCAGTGTCCATGACATAGACCCACCCTTCATCTCTGAGTTTTTCAGGGGATCCAGGGAACTGGGGAGCCCTGAGATGTTGCTGCAGTCAAAACTGCCAAGTCAGTACTGCTGCCTCCGATTAGAGGCAAGTTCTTTCCCTGGAAGGAGAGGGCCATATCACTGCCAAGATGAGGAAATTAGACTGTTTTTCCCACACCACTCTCTTCCTCCTTGGACCTCTGAAACATGTACACTGATCTGAATAAGTTTTTCCCTTGCTTCACAGCTTCTCAGCAATAGTAATGTTTCGTTCCAAGCCATGTCTTACTTGCTCTTTTACTGATTCATTTCCCAAGAAGCTCGATGGAAAATGTGTCTAAGACAAAGTCTTATCTTAGAAACCAGGACCCTAAAGTTGTCCTCATCCTATGTGACAGAAATGCATTCACTTTTATGCCTCAAATAAAATCACTGTTTCACTTGGGGGAAAAGAAAAAAAAAGAAATATGGTACTATAAATCTCAAAATTTCCACTCCTTTATTTTATAGATGACCAGGAAAAGCCCCTCTGAACTGAGAATGTCTTTCAAAGTCCCACAAATATTTTCTAACTAGCACTGTTATAAGATAAATGTTAGATTCTGTGGTTTTGCAAATTTCTCTTCTTAATGCACAACCTGTCTTCAGCTCCTGTTCTTGCAAATTGTTCCTAGAAAGCAGTGAGTAGAAAGCTCTTATTGGCATCAACAAGTGAGAAATGACAACATTCTAGTGTTATCTCCCCTAAGAGATAAAACATTAGCTTAAAATACTTCATGATGATTTCAACATAACCACAGGCAGAGGAAACGACAGGTTTGGATGCTGGCAGCTTCTCAGGACCATAAAATTAGTATATGTAGGCACTTACTTGGAGAAGGAAATGGCAGCCCACTCCAGTATTCTTGCCTGGAAAATCCGCATGGACAGAGGAGCCTGGTTGACTACAGGCCATGGGGTCACAGAGAGTCCGACATGACTGAGTGACTAAGCACAGCACAGCACAGGCACTAATTATTCTACAGTGGCTCTAAGTAAAGTATCTCTGAAGATAAAACATGTTCCTTGTTTGGGTCAATTCTGCCTGAAATGGCATTTTATACAAGCTTTATAAAACCACTCACTAAGACAAGCTAGTTTTATCTGCAATGGTTTTTCACTATAACTCTTATGAGTGACATTGCTAATATGGACTATGTGTTGATTAAAGACAACGGATCACTTTTTATCACTTTAGAATCATTTACACTTTTGCAAAACCTTCTATAAAGCCACAGTACTGGAATTTTTATTTCTCTTCACCTAGAACATCTTTCTAACAATTGAAAAAAATTGCCTGAATGGGACCAAAAAAAAAAAAAAAGGAATGAGAAATATTATTCCTCTGTTCTAAAGCATTTCTAGAGTGACTACCACTCTCCAGGAAGTGTGTTTGGCACTAGAAATATATACGCACTTTAATGAGATATTTTTCTTGTCAAGTAGTTTATAATTTTTAGGAGAAATTTAGAAGGATGAAAGACTAATCATATACGGATAGAAGTGTGTGCACGTTACTCTAAGAGTTCCAATGAGGGGCATTTCATTTAGACTGTAGATACCACAGAAGTTTTTCAGAGCAGGTGACTTTCTCTGAATTGTGTGTGTGTGTGCATGTGTGCGTGTGTGTGTGTGTGTTAAAACTGCCTAGGCACAAAACATGGGTTCTCATTCCAGGAGCAAGAAAAACAACATGAGCATTGTCCATGAGAACATAATTAGGCCCAGTGGTTCCAGTATCCCATTATATGCTCTGGCATGGGCGGGAAGATGGAGAGAGCAGAAGGGAGACCAGAGGCTCCTTAGGCGTCCAGTGAGCCACAGGCTGGCCATGCAATGGTGTCAGATGAAACGAGGAATGTCATGGACACTTCTTAACTGTCATTGTTGCCACGGCTCCCTCTTTTGCCTGGGCCTCCCTTCTCTCTACTTCTAGGAGCCTAACAATCTCCACTACTCTCTGCAAATGCCATTCCTGCAAAACTTTCCACCTTTTGCACCATCATGGCATTTTGGAATTACCTCAAGCTGTGAAGAGAACCAGAATCAGCTTATAGGTGATGCAAATCCCCATAATTATCATCATTTTGCTTCCATTCTCTGCTATGTACATTCTTTATAAATGCAAAGTTCTTTCCCATCGTGGTGGAAATATGAGCCCATTGTGATTAAGGTCATATTTAATACAGACCCCGCATTCTGTTGCCGCTTTCTAAATGTTGAATAGTAATGAGAGGAGATTAGTAGGAGGAGGAACAAGAAAGTATCTAAAATAGATCCCAACTGGTTCCAGCTGCAACAGAACATCATCAAAATATAGAACTGAAAATATTTCTAGGAAGTTAGAGGCCATTTAAAATCATTAGATAGTTTTAACTGAAATCCTTTAAATCTACACAGCAGAAAAGTATTTTCCAGATGTCCTTTATACTGATACAGAGAAAGTAAAATATGCTTCCCTTACAATTTGGATTTTTAAGCATTTATTGATGCTTATATCAAAGTGTGAAGTTTCACTCATTGTTTTAGCTATTTAGTCAGGTGAATATCTGCCTAATGAATAGCAGATGGTACAGGAAAATATACATATACATTTTAATTTTAGCTTTATCTGAAGTCCATTGTTCATTTCAGGCTGCCTTACTGAGAGTCCTTGCACTAAACGCCTCTGGTTGCATTCCATTCAAGACAAAGGCATGTTTTACAGATGTACCTCTCACAAAGAGGTATTGATGGACCAGGAATCAGAGTTTGGACAAATGAACATTTCATTATAACACAGCCTAATTGTTAAAGCTCTTCTTATTGAAAAGAATAAAAATTTCATTAGTCATCACAGTAGCTCACCACGAACTCCTCCTCTTTTTCTGACAATGCACAGAAACAATGGCAGTTTTAAGCTTATCATTGAACATTTTGGAACAGTTGGTTCTTCCTTTTGGTCTAAATACACTAAGAAGTATTTTAGTAACAATTATGCAAAAATCTTTGGTAATAATTTTAAGCTAAATTTTAATACATGGAATTGTGGAAAAAAGAAAAAAAAAACTCTCACGGATCACAGGCAAATACAATTTAAGCTAAGAGCAGCCTTTTTCATTTTAGGGCCCCAGGATTGTTTTATGGATTTATTAAAGATTCATAGGGCCATCCTAAAGCTCAAATAATGGATAAAGACAAAAGTGCTTTAGAAACAGTAAAGGTTTTATAGGTCTAAGGGAGTAAAATTTTCATTGGCAATTCTTATCTCTATACAGCTTTCAATTTCATTATCATTTCAGCTTCTTCAGAAAAGATACATACTGATCATTGCCCTACAATGAAGATCGCAATCTGGCACTCAGAATTCCTGTCATTAATTAGATGTTAATGTTGAGGATGCCATGTAAACTGTTGAGAACTCAGGCTGTCCTAGAGGTGAAATGTTGTGGGCAGACTAGATGAAGGACACAAATGTATAACAACCACTACCCTCACCCCTGAACACATATTGCTAATTGATCATATAAGTGGTTTTGCCTAAGATAGAATGTGGTTTAGAATGGTACTCAACAGTATGCCAATCAAAGTTGGCTTTCTGAGTTGAAGCCTATTGGACAGGCAAGAACTAGAGGATCTCCCGGGGTTTCCTTATGCAGGTCTAAGAGCCTATGGTTGTCACTGTGATTGTGGATCAATCATGTTATCCATTCTCACCTTTATTGCTCCCCCTCCTTCATCTCCTGCCTTTCTCTCTCTCTCTCAGCTTGCTCTGGCACACTGGAGGCATGTCTTTGTCTCACAAACTCTGCAGCCACTGTACCCTCTGCCTAGAATACTAAGCAGAGACATTACTTTGCAAACTAAGGTCCGTCTAGTCAAGGCTATGGTTTTTCCAGTGGTCATGTATGGATGTGAGAGCTGGACTGTGAAGAAGGCTGAGCACTGAAGAATTGATGCTTTTGAACTGTAGTGTTGGAGAAGACTCTTGAGAGTCCCTTGGGCTGCAAGGAGATCCAACCAGTCCATTCTGAAGGAGATCAACCCTGGGATTTCTTTGCAAGGAATGATACTAAAGCTGAAAGCCAGTACTTTGTCCCCTCATGTGAAGAGTTGACTCATTGGAAAAGACTCTGATGCTGGGAGGGATTGGGGGCAGGAGGGGAAGGGGATGACAGAGGATGAGATGGCTGGATGGCATCACAGACTCGACGAACATGAGTCTGAGTGAACTCTGGGAGATGGTGGTGGACAGGGAGGCCTGGTGTGCTGTGATTCATGGGGTGGCAAAGCATCGGACACAACTGAGCAACTGAACTGAACTGAACTGAACCTGTCCCCATGCTCACTCTGTTATCTTCCCCATGTCTTCACTAATCTCAGCTTTTCAGTGGTGTACAAAGGGTTTGCAAGCTACCACCCGTGGGCCAAATCTGGCCTCCTGCCTGTGTGTCCAAAAAGTCTAAAGTATTTAATATCTGCTCATTTACAGAACAAGTTTGCCCACCCCAAGGATAAGCTTAACATTTTGTTAATTACTAGAAGCACTCACTGGCAGTCCTGATGCCTTCTCTTTCTCAATTTTTAAAAATAACATTTATCACATTGTACCATACACTGTCTTTGTAAATTATGTATATTGTCTCTCCATAAGAGCACAAATTCCATGAAGTCAGAGAATTTTGTCCACTTTATTCTCTGATATATCCCCAGTGTCCTGAACAATCTCTGGTACACAGTAAATATTCAATAAATGTATTTCTTGAATGAATGAATTTTATGGAAGATACTTGCAATTAAGTAGAAACATATTAAATGGAATAGTCACAGAAGATTTCAGAGGAAGATGATATTTCAGGGTTGTTCGTTGTTTAGTCGCTAAATCTTGTCCAACTCTTTGTGACCCTATAAACTGCAGCATATCTGGCTTCCCTGTCCATCACCAACTCCCTGAGTTTGCTGAAACTCATGTCCAATGTGTCAGTGATGCCATCCAACCATTTCATCCTCCGTTGCCCCCTTTTCCTCCTGCTTTCAATCTTTCCCAGCATCAGGGTCTTTTCCAATGAGCCAACTTTATTTTAGTGTTAAAAGGTATTAAGGATTTGGACAGCACATCTTCTGAAAGAACTGTGTATACAATAGCCTGGATGTAACACAGAGCCCATGAGGTAGAGATAATCTGGAGAATCCATTGTGAAAGACTTGGAATGTCTGATTAAGATGTTTGGATATAATCTTATTAAAAAATTGGACATTTCAGAAAGATCTGTCTGATGATTGGTATATACAGCATGAGTTGGAGTGCATAAGATATATGTGAGGACTGGAATAGCCTGGGCTCAGATTTCTAGCACTGGACAGAGGTAGATGGAGTGAAAGAGAAAGGGTGCAGAGAGCAAGGGAGGAGGAACCATCGGTACCTTCAATAACACGACTCCTGATGAGAAAAATGTCATTGTCAAAAGTTGAAAGGCAGCAGAAAAGAGGAAGCATTTAAAACTAGAAACCAGTCTGTTTCAGTTCTTTGTAGTTTATTGAATAAATATGTATACAGTTCCCAGTTTAAGACTTCTGTAGATTTTCTGCCTCAGAGAAGGCATAAGTGAAAGTGAAAGTGAAGTTGCTCAGTCCTGTCTGACCCTCAGCAACCCCACGGACTGCAGCCTACTATGCTCCTCTGTCCATGGGATTTTCTAGGCAAGGGTACTGGAGTGGGTCGCCAAGGCATATGTTATGGTAAACCTGACAAACTAAACCGATTAGACTGAGCGACTTCACTTTCACTGTTCACTTTCATACATTGGAGAAGGAAGTGGCAACCCACTCCAGTACTGTTGCCTGGAGAATCCCAGGGACAGGGGAGCCTGGTGGGCTGGTGTCTATGGGGTCACACAGGGTCGGACACGACTGAAGAGACTTAGCAGCAGCAGCAGCAGAGTTAGATTAGTAGAACTACTTCAGAAGTCAGCATAGGTTTCACTCAGCTAGATTTTAAGTCACCCGTGCCATCTATGTTGAATAGAGACAATAAATCCAAATGTACACGATAGTGCCTAAACTTTTTTTGTGAAAGTAGTAGTGTGATATAATTCTAAGTGAAAGACAAGAAAAAATATCATATACAATTTGATTCTATTTACATACAATTTTATACATACTTAAGATGGACTTCCCTGGTGGCTCACTGGTGAAAGAATCTGCTTGCCAATGCAGAAGACTCAGGTTTGATCCCTGGGTTGGGAAGATCCCTTGGTGTAGGAAATGGCAACTCACTCCAGTATTCGTGCCTGGAAAATTCCATCGCTGGAGGAGCCTGGGCTACATTAGGAGTGGGCTACAGTCAGTCCATGGGTCACAAAGAGTCGAACATGACTGAGCAACTGAGCCCACACAAGATGGGATTTTAGGCTGTATATTCTTCTCCATATTTTTTGTATTATTTGACTTTTTGCAATGACAATATTATTTTTTACAATCATAACAAAATTATTTTTATGTTAAACTATAAAAAATGACAGGCTAGATGTATAGCAAAAATCTCCATAGATTTGTTTATATATTAAGAACAGACTCATGCTACAAACTACTTATTTGCTGTGAAGACTATTAGGAATTAGTCAGCAAAGTCAGAGATAATAGGTGATGTTCCAATAAACTGTCTGTCAAGTATATTTGAATTTCTTTTAGTCTAGTAAGAACAGGCAATTGACTGATTGAACTAAGATTATGAATTTTGGAAAGCAGACTTGTGTCCAATGCCAAAGAATCACTTGTTGCTTGAGTTTTAAAAATGGATTATGGTAATCCTTTCTTAAATGGTTATTTAAATGAATCGATATGATAAAGAATACAAAATACCTATGTAGTGAGTAGCTGTTCCAAAAATGATAGCTATTATTCCTAAAAATGGGTAAGTCCTAAGGTAAAATAAGAGTTTGAGAATCAAGCCACATTTACTTAACCCATTACTCAGTTTGTTCCACTTACTATCATGAACTGTGTCAAGTACTGGCATAAAATGTAACATCAAGAGCCTGCCTGCTCTGTCTTTAAGGTATGACCGATAAGGTGTTTAATAAGGTGTTACAGGTGCTATGACTCAAGTTCCTACAGAGCAGAAAATTTAAACCAGGCTACCTCCCCAGTGAAAGTTAAGCGTGTAAAGTCATGTGCTTTTGTGTGCCCCAAGGCTTTTCACTGAAAATATATGTAAAAGCCCTTTTATTTGAAAGTTGTTCTTTTATTCATCCATTCATTCAACAGTTACATGTTCAGCATCTCCATTTTCATATTTTCTTCTTGGAGCTGGCCCTATATAAACAAAGACCAACAAGATTTCTTCTATAAAGTTCCAATCCAATGAAGGCAGAAAAATAAACTAGGAAAAAATAAATAGACAAACTCAGTTAGTACTAGAAAGAAAATCAAACATGGTGGTATGATGGACGAGGGTAATTTAGCTTAGATGATTGAGCAAGGCTTCTCTGAGCAAGGGGTATCTGACCTGAGACTTGAAAGATGAAGCTTCCATCATGCAGAGAGAGAATATTTGGGAGAAGAGAATTATAGGTTCAGGAAATGGCTAGTACAAATCATGAAAGGCAGGAGCAAAGTTAGTCAGCTTTATAATCACGACCAAGATAATCATGATGATATGATCACTCACTTAGAGCCAGAAATCCTGGAATGTGAAATCAAGTGGGCCTTAGAAAGCATCACTATGAGCAAAGTAGTAGAGGTGATGGAATTCCAGTTGAGCTATTTCAAATCCTGAAAGATGATGTTGTGAAAGTGCTGCACTCAATATGCCAGCAAATTTGGAAAACTCAGCAGTGGCCACACAACTGGAAAAGGTCAGTTTTCATTCCAATCCCAAAGAAAGGCAGTGCCAAAGAATGCTCCAACTACCGCACAATTGCACTCATCTCACACGCTAGTAAAGTAATGCTCAAAATTCTGCAAGCCAGGCTCCAGCAATATGTGAACCATGAACTTCCAGATGTTCAAGCTGGTTTTAGAACCAGAGCTCAGAGGAACCAGAGCTCAAATTGCCAACATCCACTGGATCATCGAAAAGCAAGAGTTCCAGAAAAACA